>JAVDPK010001727.1:69703-103480 GCA_034780415.1 Cichlasoma orientale | reverse complement strand
AAGAGAGGGAGGGGAGGCAGAGCAGGCAGAGAGTTAAGCATCCTGACTGCCTGATGAACGGAGCTGTCCCTCAGTCTCCTGGTTCTAGCCCGGAGACTCCGCAGTCTCCTTCCTGATGGCAGCAGGCTGAAGAAGCTGTGTAGTGGATGTGTAGGATCACCCACCATGCAGAGTGCTTTCTGAGTGAGGCGGGTACTGTGTAGGTCTTGTAGTGAGGGGTGCCGACGACCTTTTCAGCTGCTCTCATGATGCGCTGGAGGGTCTTACGGCAGGATGCAGTACATGCGCCAAACCACACCGTGATGATGATAATAAATGCATAAACTAGTTTTCCAGCATCACTCTGAGACAGGATGTTTCTAATTTTAGCAGTCCTACATATGTGTTTTAATATGTGCATTAAAGGACATGTCCTGGTCAAAATGACTCCAAGATTTCTCAAAGGCCTTTTTTCCACCGACCGGGTACCGGTGCCGGTGCCAGTATTTGAACCATTCAGCGTTTTTTTCCACCGTGAACACACTCGGCCAAAAAACAAGTTCAACTCGGGCCCCGCAAGCTAGCTGGTCTCAAACCAAGAACGCGTGAGGCAAGCAGCAGAAGGGCTTGACTCTGCCATCTCAACATAATGTTTTCTACCGCTATTTCACTGCATGGTGTGTATTAAATGAGAAAAGCGATGTGATTTTCATGGCTGTGAATTAGGTTTGAATCAGTTCATATCACAGATAAAAGAACGCAAGCTGCGTACTTGTCGTCTCGCTCGTAATTTCTGTCTGTGTTTACCTTGTGCCGCACACAGATGCTGCAGTAGTTTTGTTTGGACCGTAAAATATGTTCGCAGCACAAGAAAGGGGAGTGTGTTCTCTCACGTTTGTGCGTTTCAGTTTCCGTGCCCAGACTAGGACCCGCCCACACTCATACGTAAAGGATCAGTTCACAAAGTGCGGTGGAAACGCGGGCCCTTTCTTAAGCGTTTCGCCGGTTCATTAAAACCGACACCAGCACTGGCACCGGTGGAAAAAACATAGTAACAGTGTTACTAGAGGCCAAGGTAATCCCATTCAGAGTAAGTATCTGGTTTGGCACCATGTTTCTAGAGCTGAGTACAATAAATTCAGTTTTATCTGAATCTACAAGCAGGGAAATAGAGGTCATCCAGGTCTTTATGTCTTTAAGACATTCTTGCAGTTTAGCTAATTGGTTTGTGTCATCTGGCTTCATGGATAGATAAAGCTGGGTATCATCTGTGTAACAATGAAAATATATGCTATACTTTCTAATAATACTGCCTAAAGGAAGCATGTAGAATATAAATAGAATTGGTCGTAGCATGGAACCCTGTGGAATTCAATAATTAACCTTAGTGTGTGAAGAAGATTCCCCATTTACTTGAGCAAATTGGAGTCTATTAGATATGATTAAAACCACAGTACCTTTAATAACTATGGCATGTTCTAATCTCCATAATAAAATATTATGGTCAACAGTATTGAACGCCGCACTGAGGTCTAGCAGGACAAACACAGCGATATGTCCACTGTCAGAGGCTATGGAACCTTCACTTATGTGGTTTCTGTTCTGTGATGAATTCTGAAACCTGACTGAAACTTTTCAAATAAAATATTTGTCTACAGATGATCAGTTAGCTGTTTTACAACTACTCTTTCAAGAATTTTTGAGAGACAACAAAGGTTTGAGATTGGCCTATGATTGGCTAAGACAGCTAGGTCAAGTGATGGCTTTTTAGGTATTGGTTTAATTGCTGCCACCTTAAAGGCCTGTGGTAGGTAGTCTGTTAATAGAGACTGATCATATTTAAGACTGAAGCATTAATTAATGGTAGGACTTCTTTGGGCAGTCTTGTAGGAATGGGGTGTAATAAACACTTTGATGGCTTGGATGAAGTAACTATTGAAGTTAACTCAGAAAGCTCAATCGGAGGGAGTCTAAAGTAGCTGTACATAATTATACGTCTGTGAGTTGGTTATGAATAATTTTTTCCTCTAATGGTTAAAATTATATTTGTGACAAAATTAATGTAGTCGTTACTAGTTAAGGTTAATTGAACAGCTCTGACTCTTTGTCAGCCTGGCTAGCCTAGGGCTTTTTTTATATAGCAACAAACTCTTTTCCAGGCTAAATAAAGATCTTCTAAATAGCGAAACACCATTTCCTCTCCAGCTTATAGGTTATCTGCTTTAAGCTGCACATTTGTGAGTTATACCAGGGAGGCAAGCATTTCTGATTTGGCACTTTCTTTTTCAGAGGAGCCAGAATATCCAGAGTCATATGCAGTGAGGATGTAAAACTACTGATGAGATAATTAACCTCTGTGGGAGGAGAGATAGCTGCTCTGCACTGTTTTGGCATATGGCATTGAAGAAGATAATAGTGAAGGCATTATATCCTTACACTTAGTTACAGCGCTTTCAGAAAGACTTCTACTGTAATGAAATTTATTCCCCACTGCTGTGTAATCTATTATTGTAAATGTATATGTTATTAAGAAATGATCAGGCAGAAGGGTTTTTTCAGGGAATACTGTTAAATGTTCAGTTTCAATTCCATACAAGATCCAGAGTGTGATTAAAGGGGTGGGTGGGCTCATTTGCATTTTGAGAGAAGCCAATTGAGTCTAATAATAGATTAAATGCAGTATTGAGGCTGTCATTTTCAGCATCTACATAAATGTTAAAATCACCCATTATAATTATTTTATCTAAGCACTACATCAGATAAAAACATCAGATAAAAACTCTGAGATAGCAGATAGAAACTGTAAATAAACGCCAGGTGGACGATAGATAACAACAAATAAAACTGATTTTTGATTTTTCCAATTAGGGTCTTTGGTTGATGAAGAGGAGCAGATTACTGCTACTCCTCCTCCTTGGCTTGTGCTTCAAGGATTCTGACAATTAGTATGGCGCAGGGGTGTTGATTCATTTAAACTAACCTATTCATCCTGAATACCAGGTCCCTGTAAAGCAGAATAGATCAATATGTTGATCAATTAATAAATCATTTACTAATAGGGACTTAGAAGAGAGAGACCTAATGTGTACAGTTTTATCCTTTGGTGCAGTTGAGGATACTGTGTTTTTCCTTTCTTTGTGAATTTTTATTCTTAAATTGTTTTTTTTTTTTGGTGGCATGGGAGCAGACACAATCTCTATGGGGATGGGGTTTTGGGGGGTGACAGGAGGGGAGAAGCTGCAGAGAGGCATGTAAGACTGCCTGACTGAATGATAGAATTAGAAAGACAGGCATCTAAGGCTAGAAACCCCTGATTAAATGCATGAATTAAGGGAGTGCTACTGTTCACAGTTTTGTATGGTTCTACAGGAAAGAGATACCTTTCATAGCAGAATGACTGATAGAGTTTGATAACATCAAAAAAGAAAGTACAGGAGTAATCTGATTGCATTTTGCACATTTTCTTTCTCTTGTCATCTTGGGTAACTTCACTGGCATTCAAGGCATCTTGCAAGATCTCCCTAAGAAATCTATTCTGCTAACACTATCTGCATTGCAGCAAACATATTATGTAACTGGTACCACGTGTGTTGCTTTGGTCACGTCCTCCAAAATTTAATTTCTACATTCTTATTCACAGAAAGAGCCATTTGAATTGTATTCATCTTACAAGTTATACGGTGCATAAAGTGGTTTGCACTATTATTGCACTAGTCATTCCCTAATAAAGCATAATAAATATGAGATTTACCACTCTCTTGTAACACTGTCAGTACTGAAAAATGGTGACAGAAACTGTGGCTGATGTACAAATAAAATCTGTGGCTTTGTGAACTGGGACATTTTTCAAACCTTCTAGATGGATTTTGGCTCACTTGTGACCACAAAAGCACAAAAAGCACATCATCATTTCAGGATTTATCATCTGTCCATGCATATTAATGTTATAACTGTGACTGAGGCAGATTAACCTATTTACAATATACACCTCTTCCGTTGTACGTGTTGTCACTCTGCCTGGAGGAAACAGAAAACAACTTGCATCACAGCAGTTTCATGCAACTGAGTTCATCGCTGTCACAACCACAAGCTTCTCTGTTTTCCACTTTTCAACTGGTACAGGCACAGCTATAGACTGATAAAAATTACACAACATGTACAGTCATGTAAAAAAGAAAGTACACCCTCTTTCAATTCTAAGGTTTTACATATCAGGACATAAAAAAATCATCTAGTCCTTATCAGCCTCAGATGAAAACAACCTCAGGTGAACAACAACACATGACATGTTACACCATGTTATTTATTTATTTAACAAAATCTAATCCAAAAAGCAAAACCAGTCCAGTGAAAAACTAAGTATACAGCATGATTCAGTGATTTGTAGACAAGCTTGTGGGCATTTGTTTATGTGCAGCTTTTTTTAAGGTCCTGCCACAGCATTTCAGTCGGATTGAGGTCTTGACTTCGACTGAGCCATTTCAACAAACACCTTGATGCTTTTCTTTTCTAGCCATTCTATATACAACAAACCTAACATCTTCAAATTCTCATTTCAACAGAATCAAAGTATTAAACAGTTATCATAAATGTTAACCTGACCAGCGCACACCTTAACATTAGGCATTTAATTATTAGCAATTTCCTGATAGCCACATTAGTTGCCTGTTAAGTTATCAGTAAGGTAGCAGCTAGTAGCTGTGGCTAATTAGTAAAAGAATGACGTAAAGTGTTGGAACTAGGCGACAAACGTTATCAGTCCTTCCTGTCTGTAATGTTTATCTTCTTTCAGCTGCTCCCTTTAGGGGTAATTTGCCTCCATCTCATCCTGTCCCAAGGATTCTCTTTTGTCACACCAGCCCTCTGCATGTCCTTTGTTTGCTACATCCATGAATTTTCTCTGTGGTCTTCCTCTTTTCCTCCTGCCTGGCAGCTCCATCCTTTGCCCAGTGTATCCACTATTACT
Organism: Cichlasoma orientale; assembly: GCA_034780415.1. NCBI lineage: Eukaryota > Metazoa > Chordata > Actinopteri > Cichliformes > Cichlidae > Cichlasoma > Cichlasoma orientale. The sequence goes on along the minus strand of JAVDPK010001727.1, from coordinate 98,535 downwards.
CCTCTGCATATGTCCAAACCATCTCAACCTTACCTTACTAACTTTGTGTCCAAAATGCTCAACTTGAATTGTCCCTTGATATACCTATTTCCAATCCTGTTGTTCCTGGTCACTCCCAGTGAAAATCTTAGCATCTTCAACTCTGCCACGTCTACCTCAGCCTCCCATCTTTTTGTCAGTGCCACCATCTCCAAACCATACATCATAGCAGGTCACACTACCATCTTGTAAACCTTTCCTTAACCTCTTGCTGCTATCCTTCTGTCACAAATTACCCCTGACCCTCATCTCCACCTACTCCACCCTGCTTGCACTCTCTTCTTCTTGACATACTTCTCTGCTACTCCTGACTTTTTGCCACCTCTTTCTTTGCTGTAGGCCTACCCTCCCAGTGCTCCTGTCTACTTTCATAATCTCCCTATCTCACTTTTCTTTCTTTTCCTTTGAATACTTTCCTGTACTTCATATCCAGAGGACATTGTTCCAGACGTCTTGTGGTTTTGTTCAGCTGCAACTTTGCAATTCTAAGCCATGCTGTCATGTTCAGAAGAGGCTTTCATCTGGCAACCCTTTCAAACAAGTCATACTTGCTCAGTGTTTTTTCTAATTGTACTATCATGAATTTGTGTGGAGTCTGAGATGTAGCTCTTGAGTTTATTGCAGTTTCTCTGAGCACTAGGTGAATTTGCTGGGACGTTCACACCTGGAAACTGTCTTGAATGTTTTCCATTTGTGAATAATCTTTCTCACTGCAGAATGATGGACTTCAAATTGTTTGGAAAGAGCCTCATAACACTTCCCAGATTGATGGGCAGTAACAATGGCTTTTTAAAGATTATTAGTGATGGCTTTCCTCCTTGGCATTGTGTTAACACAAATCTGAATGCTCCAGAACAGCAAACACTCCAAACTGCTGCTTTTATACAGGTGGTCACTGCTGATGATCAATTAATCAAGCACATTTGATTAGCAGGACTTGGGTGCTACTTACTCTCCGAATTGCAATGGAAGCACAATAGTATACTTTTCAAAGTTTCCACATTACAAATTATTTGTGAAGTATTGTTTGCGACGTTGACAAAGGAATGCCAAGAATTACTCTGACATCAGTAACTTGTGGCCTAAAATGCAGTGGGATGGTGTTTATTTTTACTAAGAGATGAAAATGCCTGATTAGTCTTGTCATGTTCTTGATACTTAATTGTCTTAGCTCTCCCTTCTCTCTTTTTTTTTTCCAGAGAATTTGGAAGGTCTTCAGGAAGTGGTGCAGGAGCGTTTGGCAGAATTAGTCCACATCCTCAAAATTGTCATTGGCAAACACCAGACCCTCAACTCTGTAGACATTCTGGGAGCAGCTGGCACGGTCATTGCTAAGGTTAAAGGTCAGTAATTTCTCACTAGCACACGTGGATGCACAGAGACACACAACTGAACCCGCACACAGGCACCTAGGTCATGGTCAAATATTCTGGCGTGGAATCTCAGCATTGCAACACTGATGTCAGCATGTGGGTCTACATCAGTCTCTCAGATCCATGTGGGAAATACCCTGCAGGAATGTTACACTGATCTCTGCTTGGTTAGGGTTGGCTTGGAGAAATGTTGCTAAAAGCTCACGCTGTAAGAAGTTGTTATTTCTTAAGCAACAGATCCATTTCCCATCTCCCAAATGAACACAAACAAAGCGAAGCTCAACTGATGACTTGAGCTGCTAGAATTAAGATCCACTGCAAGTGTAGTTCTTCTCTTGACTTGAACTCAAAATATACATATACATATTTTAGCTAATGTGGAAGCTTTCAACACTCTGATTGTGGATCATTATGTTGCAAGGTGTCTGGATATCTTGACAGATCACCTGGCTTATCTCTGGTGACATAATACCTAAAAACAACCCAAGAATGCCTGTTTGTAGCCTGTTGAGTGTTGCTTTGATAATGATGAGAATGCAAAAAGGAAACAAAGCATATAGATTAACCGGATAAATTATAGGCACTGTGAAAACTGAACTTTACTGAAGATGTGTAATTTTAGTCATGGGAAGGAAGAATGACACCAAGCAATGCAATTAAGCTGTAATTTATACCAGCTTATTAATGAAGTTTTCTTCAGTTTAGACATACACTATATTGCCAAAAGTATTCACTCATCTGCCTATGAATTTGAGTGACATCCCATTCTTAATTTGTAGGGTTTAATATGACGTCGGCCCACCCTTTGCAGCTATAACAGCTTCAACTCTTATGGGAAGGCTTTCCACAAGGTTTAGGAGTTTGTTTCTGGGAATTTTCTAACATTCTTCTAGAAGTAGATTTTTGAGGTCAAACATTGACGCGTTGTTATAATACCACTAACAGTTGACTGTGGAATATTTAGTAGCGAGGAAATTTCACGATTGGACTTGTTGCACAGGTGGTGTCCTATCACGGAACTACACTGGAATTCACTGAGCTCTGAGAGCAACCCATTCTTTCACAAACGTTTGTACAAACAGTCTGCATGCCTAGGTGCTTGAGTTTATACACCTGTGGCCATGGAAGTGATTAGAACAGTGTCTGGAGCTTGAAAAAAATCACCCAAACACCTGAATTCAAAAAGTTGGATGGGTGAGTGAATTTTGGCAATTCAATTCAATTTTATATATATAGCACCAAATCGTCTCAAGGTCCTTTATATTGTAAGGTAAAGACCCTACAATAATACAGAGAAAACCCTAACAATATAGTGTAGTTATACAGCACAAACGTTCCTGTGAAATGTGTCTGGTAAAAATTTTACGTATCTCAAAATCTGTCTTAAATGGCACAAAAAATGTCTTTTTGATACCTCTAGCAAATAAATCATGGTTAGCAGATTGGTTAAAAAGCAAATGCAGTTTGTTAATGTAATTGTAAATTAGTTACACAGTTTTAGCCATATTTTAAATATCTGGCCTCATTTGAAAAATACAAATGAAGTCAACAGATTTGAAGTAAAGATAAAGAACACATGTATCACATTGATATTCATACCCTAAGGTGAGCCAAGTTGGGTGGGTCCCTAATTAGAATAACACTAAATAAAATGATGTCACAATCAGGCTGATATGTTCTTCTCTTGTGATCTTGGTTTGAAAAGTCAAACCCTTCCCTATGGGGAAACCATTTGGAGTACACACATTGTCAGATTGAAAATGAAAATGAAAGCAATACTTTAGTCTGATGTCAGGCTAATGTGATTCTGTACATGGAAGTGTGGTGTTGGTTCTTTTTAGTAAAGCTCTGCCATTTAAATTAAATCTAGTACTGTACTTTCATGTGTAGTTGACTTCAGAGTTTGCCTGTCCACAAGGGGGTGTCTTATATCAACTCACTCCCTGGATTTACTGTCCCTAATGGCCAGTAGGTAACACAGTACTGACATAGACTGCAAGCCAGAGCAGCGAAAAGGAGAGGCTGAAAGAGGGATGAATCAGTTAGACATCAGATGAAAACTCAAAGGTTTGGGTGATAACAGGGCTTGTGTGCCTTACTGTCTTCAGACTGTCATCTCTTCACCCATGTTCTTCTTTGAAGCTTGGCCATGGCACCTGGAGCACTGGGACGGCTGCCAAAATTCACTGGAAAAAAACCTCCTCCTCCCCTCTTCAAACACATGGTTGTCTAACCTGTTTCATGTGTGATATCATCTGCTCAAGCTCTTTCAATTGTTTTTCTTCAATTGACACTGTGTGCAAAATTTAATAAACTTGACAGTGTTGCGCACACATTCAGCTCGAATTCAGCTTTTAGCCAGAGACAGATGCTGTTATCTGTTCTTCTTGGCATGTCGTCACAAAGATAATCTTTTTCACAGGCTGTCATTGGCTCAAAACAAACCCGGGCGAGCTTTCTTTCCTGGTCGCATTTTGACAGTGTGTTCCTTTTCCCCTCCCACTACTGAAAAACTGCAGGGCATTGCAATAAAAGTGTTGACTTCCTCAGCTTATTGAAATTCTTTCCTCGCTTTCTGCTCCCCTTTGTCTATAAATATGCTTACAGATGAAAGAGTGTGTTTGTTCAAGAAGTCATTCTTGTGTGTGCATGACAAAGACAATCTTGTGTACCCTGTTGTAGACTGATTAAATTGATCTTAGGAATGCGTGTTATTTACTGATAATGGATTCAGATTTCTGCATTTAAATACAGTTGTTATTCCTTTTTTTAGTTTTACTTAGTGCTATAGCTATTACATTCAAGTAACTCTTATGATGTCATTTCAACAGAAACATTAAGATATATCATGTTAGAATGTTACACCAATTTTAGACTTTTTATTGAACTAATGGTCCCACTTACAGCTAAACCATGCGAAAACAATGGGCCCTGTACTTGAATGATGCAGTTTCCATATTTCAGTCATGACAAGGGGGGCAGAGCTCTGGAATCATTGTTAAGAGACCCACAGGATGTCCTGAGGAAGAAGTCCGCGCTGAGTTGTACGCTAGCATTCAGAGCCAGTGAGGTGCGCGGCAGGGAGGCACGCACCACACCTCCTCTCTTTTTGGTGTCCTCGAGTGTCTCCCTGGAAAGTGGGGTTGCCTCTTCAAGCCAGGATGCCATGACTTTTCTGTGCTTCTTCATATGCTCGGACTTTATAATTATGCTTATACAATTGCCATGGATGGAGATTACCCGGGAGGAGAAAACGAAAGCACAAAATCTTGAAAGTGTTCTGGAAACTAGAACTGTTTAGAGATTTTTGGTCCCATTTGCTCGGCAACAATGCCAGGTGGCAGAGAGAAAAGGTAAGTATTTTATATGGTGCTGCATGTGACAGAGCTCAAGCTGTGTGAGTGTTTCCTGTTGCGGGGCAGACAGGAAGTACTCTGCTCAGTCAGATTTCACTGACTGTGCCTTTAGCTGTCCTGATTGCTTTCTGCAACCATGTTCTTGCTGAGTTAAGTGTTTTCTAAGAAGGAAAGCTCTGTGTACATCAAAGATTTGTCAATTCTGGTCGTTTTGCTGTCACCAGATCACAAAACAAGGAATGGGTTTTTTTTTTTTGTTTTGTTTGAATGATCAGCATGGAAGCTGACCCAATGGATATTAACACATGTGAATGGAGGAAGAAGTTTTTGAATTGTTTCTGTAAAATTCTTTGAATATCAACCACTGAAGATTTTTGAACCTGTTCCAGGAAGACATTTTGATTGGGTAGGGAGATATGCAGACTGCACATGTCACTGCCTTTGGCTGCTTCTACTCTAACATGGTTTTGAAGCGGTTCTTGTAACATTTTCTGCTAAAACGCTTGACCTTATGTTACCGATCAGACTTTTTGTACATCCTCAAGAATGTCAGGACTTACTTGAAACCACTGAAATCCTCGTACAGGCGAAATAACACAAAATTTGATCTGCATTGTTGTTATTGTGTTTTTTTTTTGTTTGTTTTTTTACAATCTCATTTTAGACGATTTTTTTTAAACATCACTTATTTAATCAGTTTCTCATATGTTTTTTGCAATGGAGGTTATGAGCTAGTCATCTAGCCACATACAGGTCCAGTTCTGTAAATGCTTTTGGTTTGTGATTCCTTTTTGTTTGACCAAAGTTCTTGTGTATCACTCTCCACAGGCGTTAACTTCAAGGAAGTGAACCCAGAAAAGAAAAAAGCTGTATTTAGCGAGATACACACATCCATTGACACTTTGGCATTCACATTCGGCAATGTGTGAGTACAATGCTAGTTTACATTTCAGCACCACTACATTTTATTACTTTTTTGTGTCAAAAAAGTTGGTCTGATTTTAGACATCAAGACAGCAGCTTGTTTTTCTTGTTAAGCTATCATTATCTCTGTCCTGTGTTTTAAATAGCAGGTTTGCTTTTTGTTTTGGATGTAGTGTAAATGCTATCCTTCAGAGTTGCTTTGTTATGGAATAGATTGCAGTTTTGACCACAGACATTTTCTGCTTCTCTTTCAAATGGACTCTGACATATACACACACACACATATATATATACCCTTAGAGTCTCTGACTTCCTTATGGGAGATGTGGACAGCAGCCCAGGGTTGGGGATCCCCCAGAAAAACAGAAGCAGGGTGAGACACCATCTTCCTTTTCACAGCTTGCAAATTTTCCATATATATTTTCTAAGGCTTTGTTTTGAAGGTGACAGTTTCCAAAGGGGTGCACTTAAAGCAGCAATTTTACCCCGCCTCCAAGTAAGAAAGCCTCAAAGACTTGCTTTCTGTATTTAATTGGGTTGTTGGAAACCCAGCTGCCTCTGATGTCTGACTTTGATTGTATGTCTGCCATTCCCCCCTTATAATCTGAAATGTCTTTTTCACAGTCTTCTGACAACCTCTCTGTGGACCCCAAGGGATATGTTTCAGAGAAAAGTGAGCTTGTGGGTAAGTGCTGTTCACGTTTCATCATTTATCTCTGAGCGATGAATATAAAATAACTTTACCCTGAAATGCAAGAGCTATTTATTGGCTCCTTTACCAAGCATTTAATGGTTGCTGTCAGGGCAGCCCGAACTGTCAGTTTGTATGTTAACAGGGTGATTTAGGCTTTGGACTCTTGAATGCCTGAGGTAGACCCGCCTTAAACCTCTGCTTCCACCCCTGTTATTTCTGCTGCCTTTTTCATGCTACTTCCTCGTTTTCCCCTCTCCATCCACATATCTGACATTCCTTGCCTGTTAAAGAGTAGTTCCATGTGGGATGAGAAACACATGGGATTTGTGTTGAATCAGATAGCAGGTAGGTAGAAGAGGCTGTACAGTGTAACCAGTAAAAAGAAAACCCTGCTGTTAGACTATTTTAAAAGATGGCTAGTCCTTTCATATCCACCTACGCTGACAACTCTACTGACCTCATTGTTTTTTTTTGTTTTTTTCATTTACCTCCCACACACACACACACACACACACACACACACACACACACACACATCTGCTGGATAGTAAAATTGAGTTTCATCAATCCAGCATTGGGATATTTTGGTCATACTACGTAATTCATATGCATTTCTCTTCTGCTGACTTTACAGGCTCAGAAGTGGCACAGTCACGAGAGGAAGAAGTTGACTTGGCCCTGCTTAAGAATGACAGTGGAGTCGAATCTGCCCTACTGTATGCCAAGGCCTGGTCCAAGTACATCAAAGACCTTCTGGCCTGGATGGAAAAACGGCTAGCCATGGGTGAGACTATTGACAGTATATTAGGTTGGAAATGGTGGATTACTGCACAGGGCTTAGGACATTATATTAGATTTCCTCAGAAAAAAATTTGCTGCCATTTTACAATATAAATCCACACCATCTGCTGTTGTACTACAGTTACAATAAGATGAATAGAGTTAACAGCCAATTATATGTGACCCAGGGATAAAACTAGAAGGGACCTTGGAGAGCCGTTTCCTCTGTTATATTTCATGAAATTTGGCTTTCCTCGCACTCAGCGGAAAGCCAAATATTTCCATTTAGCTCTCTAAATTTAATGTGATGCTCAAAAATATTTATATATCTAAGTGATTATAAAAATGTATAGCATGCCTTATTGTAAATTTTTATCTTATGTAATATTCTAGGATATACCTACAGTATGTACCTACAGTACCATTATATACAGTAGTATTATATACAGTAGTTCTCTATATAATGGATGAATATATTAACAAGCAGTATGTCTGAGGGCAAATTGATTGGGGTTCTGCAGGTCCTGCTGCTATGCTACTAACAGTATGCAAATATTTTTGTGGATTTTTGTGCTAAATCCATTTTATTTACTGTTGATCCATTTCTAATAACAGCTCTTAACTTAATTCTCAAATTTTCAGATACTGAGTATGCTAAAAGCTATGTTAAGATGGCCGAGTCTGCAAAAACATTGGCCAGTCAACAGGTAACTGAAGTGCCATTTTTTTAAAGGAATATTGACTTTATTCATTAAGTCTTCTAGAATAACTCCACATACTTATTAAAATAAATATTTATTGGAAAATACAAGTGAAAATGAATTTCTGTATCTCATTTGTCCAAGGACTACATGCCATTCAGTGATCTCTACGTTTCTACATTCAAGAAAGACATTGACTACAACCAGCTGCTTATTCAAACCACAATGACTCTTCAGACCAATAAATTCATACAGGTAGGAGTGACGAAAAGTAGATTATGGCCAACATAATCTTGTTACTTTATCTTGCCTCTAACAAACTCCAGAACATCGGCTGGTTTATTTCATGGCATAAAACAATCTGTAAAAATGCACCAGTATATAAATTGTGTGTACTTTGCGCAGGTTTTATTAACAAGTACAGTTTTACATACGCTCAAGACATGGTCTAGAAAGTTTGGACTTTCAAATTTGATAGAATAGAGGTCCCTAGATTCCCTAACGAACTCTAGTTGACAGTGATATTATGTACGAGTCAGTCTTGTCTTTTAGATAAGGATTTTAAGAGATAAACTTGGTGTAAAAAAAAAAAAGAAAAAAAAAAAAAGACAATTTTAAAATACCAAAGTATAATTGTTGACCTTCCATTTCTTCTCAGCCTCTTGTGGCTCGCAAAAATGAACTGGACAAGCTGAGGAAAGAAATCAAGGAGCAGTGGCAGAGGGAGCAAAAGAAAATGGTATTTACCGAATCAAAGTACAGACACATCTTTTTGATGATTGCTCTTAGCTCAGCAGCAGTGCTCCATTGTAGTATTACAGACTAGTGAGCATTCCACAGTGCATGTTGAATGTTGTCAACCAGCCAGGAGATTAGTCATCAGTGACTAATGTAGTGTTTCTGTAATGTCACAATTTCTAATTGTTGGGAAGTTGATCATCCATCAAAGAATGTCTGATTTAATGTATGATAACTTTTGAACACATTTTAATCACATTGTCTTTGTGGCCTGTCTGTGTGGCTTTGGCAGCAAGAGGCGTATGCAACCTTGCGTAAGGCACGGGCACTGAAGACCCAGAGGAGGGAGGAATACCGAAAAGCCCACTCATCAGCAAACCGCTCCCAGGAGGATCAATCTAATGCTGGGAACAAACAGCTGGAGAAGAAGAGAAAGCTAGAAGAGGAGGCAATGCAAAAGGTGGGCAGGAGAAAGGAAAATAGAGAAAATAACTGGTGTCACTATTTTGCGACATTATTTGGTGTGAACAGTGATTTTTCCGCTGTAGCACCTCTTCCCCATCCTTACACTTTTCTTTGTCCATTGTTTTGGGCAGGCAGAGGAGGCTCAGGACCAGTACCAGAGCTGTATGGCTGGTGCAGATGGCAGGATAATGGATCTGGCTAATGCTAAGAGCACCATCCTTACTCAGATCCGAGAAATGATCTTCCAGTGTGACCTTACACTCAAAGCTGTGAGAAGCAGTTTATATTTTTGAGAGAGAAATTCAGTCTGTACAATAACTGTTTAATGCAGCTCATATCTTAAAGCTACACCACAAGATGAAACTGTGAACAGTTTGGTAGTGCCACAAAGAAAAATTTGACTTAAAAATCTTAAGCATGCTATCGCTTTCAGCTCTAAGGCCGGGCTAAGGCTCATGGAGTACTCCAGAATAAATTTAAAAATATAGAGATTTCAGCTCGAATGCTATAAAAATGATACTTTTATTATATATATATTTGTGCTTCTTAGGTTTGAAGGAAAAGTTTTATTATACACTCAAAAATATAAACACACAAACCCAAACAGTTAAGTTAAAATGACCTATCCTGTAACATGCCCATACACTCCAGGAGGAATGGGACAACATCCCATAGGCCACTATTGACAATCTGGTGATGTCTACACGCTGCAGATGCGTGACGCCAGCGGCACACTCGATACTGAGTGCTGTGAACTCTGATTCCTGTGTTCGCTTTGTGATAACAAAATAGTGAAAGCTTGTTCTATATAGTTGATCTTGTATGTTTAGTCAGGGTTTGGCTATTTACTTATGTGGACTTAAAGTATAATTATAAACACTATGCTAAGGTTGTGGCCAAAGCATCTCAATCCGATTTACACCCAGACTTTTACTAGCCCACTCCAAAACCTTCATTTTGTTTTTTTTGAGCCATTCAGAGGTGGACTTGCTGGTGTGTTTCTGATCATTGTCCTGCTGCATAACCCGAGTTTGAGCGTCAGGGCACGAACTGATGGCCGGACATTCTCTTTCCGGATTTTCTGGTAGTGAGCAGAATTCTTGGTTCTGTTAGTTGTTCAGGTCCTGAAGAAGCAAAGTAGCTTCAGACCATCACACTACCACCACCGTGTTTGGCTGTTGGTATGATGTTCTTTTCATGAAATGCTGTTAGATTTAGGCCACGTGAAATGGGACTCGTCCAGAAAGTTCAACTTTTGTTTTGACAGTGCACAGAATATTTTCCCAAAAGTCTTAGGGGTCATCGAGATGTTTTTTTGGCAAATGTTAGATGAATCTTTGTGTCCTTTGTGGTCAGCAGTAGTTTTCTCCTTGGAACTCTCCCATGGATGCCATTTTTGCCCAGTCTCTTTCTTATTGTTCTTATTGTCATGAAAACTGGCATTAACTGAGACAAGGGAGGCCTGCAGTTCTTTAGATATTGTTCTGGTCTTTTAGCCTACACTTTACTTTGCCACACAGATTCTATTTAAGTGATTTCTTGATTCAATGGGTCTGGGAGTAATTAGGCTGGGTGTGGCTAGTGAAATTGAACTCAGCTTTCCAAAAAATGTGGTTAATCACAGTCAATTCATGATTAAACAAGGGTGCCAGTTACTTTTTCACATGGGGCCATTAGCTTTTGTAAAAAACTGAATTTTATATTTACTTGGGTTATCTCTGTCTAATAATAAAAAAGAAACATTTAAGTATGACAAATATGCAAAAAACTAAGCAATCAGGAAAAGGGTGAATACTTTTTACTGCACTGTATTTCTGTTATGCTATATGCTTTTTTAGCTGTTGCTTGAGGGCTCTCTTCTCTATTTGTCATTTGCTGACTCATTCAGTTTTAAGAAGTTTTTCTTTCTTTCTGTTTTTTTTTTTCAGGTAACAGTGAACTGGTTTCAGATGCAGCAGACACAGACTGTGTCACTTCCTGCACACTACCAGGCCCTGAGTGAGAACGCCAAGTTGTATGAACCTGGCGAGTGCTATGCAGAGTTCGTCCGTAACCTGCCCAAAAATCTACCTAAAGAGCATCTTCACTCTGACTCCATCTGCTCCGAAAATACCAGGTACAAACAACTATGAATGCACGCTCATATTCTAGAAATAGTTTTTTATTTTATGTTTTTTTTTTTTTTTTGCTTACCTAAGCGGGATACTTATAACAAGAAGGGATTTGAAATGATTATGCAAGACAAGAAATTAACATCTTCAGAGCTTCCTAGCTTTGTACAAGTATTTTTTTAAAGAATGATCTGCTTCTTGCTCTCTTTTGTGACAGCTTAGTGTAGTTTAAAATGTGTTATCTTTCGCCAAAGTGTTCCATATGCTGCTATAATAGGTGACATTTGGTCTTAACTGAGTTTACAATGAGTGTCAGTAAGTAGTCTCATAGATATTTGATGTTTTGCATTTTTTGTCATAGTAGCTGAAGCTTTAGTTTTAGGTCACTGTTTTTGAAGTACCTTTTAATGTTGCTCACACCCATTTGGAAGTTACTCAGTTATTCTTTTTTTTTTTTTTTTTTTAACTCAGTTATTCTTTCAGCAAAGGTTAACAATGAGTTAGAGTTAGAGAGAGAAAGAGAAAGGCACTAGAAGAGACCGAATGCATGTTGAATTCCTTGCCTTTCCTCAGGAAATATCTGTGGCTCGGGCTGAATACAGGAGGGAAGATTGCGAGAACAAGAGTATGTCTGTGGTTTGGAGAAGTCCCCATACTCTTCTTAGTTTGACTGAATAAGATTCCCGCAGATAAATGCTCGTTATCACGAAGAAAATAATAATGCTTTCAGTACACACTGACCTACTAAAAAGATTAATGATTGTGTAGCTCTATTAGGTATATTATTGAGTAAGTTACAGGTGTTGGTACAGACTAAAACAGCTTCTTGCTGGCTAGAATGTGAATTAAGTTTTTGTGACAGTTTTAACGTGACATATGTTGTAACTTGACTGCTGGGTCTAATTTCAGTTTCTGTTCCTTAATGTTGTTTCAGTTTTTACCAGAGCACAAGTTTTACTTGTACTCATAACAAGACAAAAAAACCCAAAACTGTGTGACTTTTATCAACCTTCATTTATAGCTGCATAATTACAAAAATCCTGATAGGTCTCTAATTATTTGTAATGATTGAACAAAATATTGGAGAGACTGGATAAGAATGAAGAAATGCACTTAAATATTGTATTTAAAAGCATTAAAAACATATCTAACACTTGACCACTAATAGTAGTACTGCTTGTGGTCAAAATGTATTGAGTCAGAAAAGCAAAAAAAAAAGTAGCTGATGAAGCAATGGTTGAGTCACTGGTGTTGATCAGCAGTCCTGTCAAAGTGCTGCAGATACACACTGTGTAGTGTAATAATGTTGAACTATAGTTCAATATCAATTTTTTTTTAACCATTAAATTCATTTTAGAAAGTCTTAAATTCCAACTTTATTTCTCCAGGTTCGACAACAAAGGGTCAGTGAGCAGCTACCATTCCTCCCATGGCAACCTGTCGCAGGCGTCGACCACCTCTTGTGATGTGTTGAGCGGAGATGAAGTGGACAATACCATACTGCGGCCTGCAAAGATCAGCGAGCAAAGATCCAGCAGCAGCGCAGACATACAAGGTACATTCAAGCACACGTGTTAAGTTCAGTGAAGTTACTGATATATATTCAAAAAATAAAGGTCAATAAGGATAGCTTTTTTATATATCTGTACGACAAAATTCACAGAAAATTTCCTTTTGTATCACATTAGTGCTTTAATAGACATCGGTTCTTCAAATAAACCTGAAAATAAAAGAAACCTTAAAATAGCTATGTATTGTTTTAGAAACTACAATTCGGCACTGTTGCTCCAGGTTTCAACAGCTTTATATTAACCCCATCAGGGACTTGCCCCATGTTTTGAGTCATGGAAATGTTTTCCTGACTAAAGTCAAAACACTTGGGGTTGTGTGTTGCTTAATCATCGTAAGTCTGGAATATCTGTGTGGACTACTTGTTTCTGAAAATAACTGAAACTGACACTACAAATGTCACTTCAGCAGCAGCTGTCATGTAGCTTTATTACGGTGTTGTTATCCTGGTTGTGTGTGACCGGTGGTCTGTGTGTGTTTTTGCAGCCCTGAGAAGCCAGGCCCCAATGAGAGCCTGGGCTTCCAGTAGTCAGGGGAGCCAGGGTGGGATGTGCAGCGACTCAGAGAGTGCCGGAGGCAGCAGTGAGTCGAGGTCCATGGACTCCCCCACTGCCAGTCCAGGTAAGAGGACTTTCAATGTGAAACTTCTGCTGAATTCATTATACGAGCTGTATTGAGTATTAGGTCAGTAGTTTATGAAAATGAATACTTGAGGCAGGGAAAAGAATATGCAAGTATTTGGTTGTGAAAATAAGGCAGGAAAAGGAAACATCTGTCATACTGGACACAGTTTAAGTGATCCATGAAGGTGAACAGATACACTTATTATGGACAGATAGATCGCCTTGCCACACTGTTCATTTCAGTGATAACTATACACATGCACAGTATAGCTTATCTTTTAATTGTTGTTTTAAGTGTCATTGATTTTGTACTCATGGTAAAACTATATTTTCACATAGTCAGTGAAGCATTTTGGAACATATTTGTTCAGGTGACTTCATGCGACGGATGTCCAGAACTCCTTCCACTGGGACCATGTCTTCTGCTGATGATCTGGATGACAGGGAGCCACCATCCCCCTCAGACAATGGTGAGATGTGTTTGTTATTATGGGTGTGTTTTGTTCCTGTCACAGTATGCTCTTTGTGTACTTTTCTGCTCAGGAGGTAAGAAAGCTAATCAGTCTATCTATTTTTGTGACGAGGAAGTCTAGGAATGGAAGGAGAAATAGTGAGCAACCATTGCGCAATTCTTTATCATGCATTACACATGGCACTGTTCTGCTACTCCAAATCTGTGGTGGCTTTTGCTTAGAACAAATGTTTTTCTTATATTCAGTGGTGCTGCACAGATAGAGGTCATGTTAGTTTTGGCATACGGTTTTAGCTAACACTTCCTGTATCTGTGTTGACCTCCTCTGGTCATTGTTTTTTTTAAATTGTGAAATGAAACAACCAATGAGCTATTTGACCTATTTTTTTCCCTGTGAACTAGCATGTAATAGTGTGCCTAGTCAGACCCATTTATGTATAAAAGGCCAGAATAACAGCAGATTTTGTTTTGTTTAAATCTAAAATAGTTACGCTAACCGTAAGATAGGGTACTTCTCTTATTGTTCAGTTATTGGCTTTGAAGTAAATGCCAGTTTCCCTTTGAATAATAGCTCTGAATGATGTCACTTGCCCAGTTAGTTCCTGTCCTCATCAGCGGTTTTGTTTTTTAGGTCTGGCAGAGATGGTGACAGAGACGTCCAGTTCTCCTGGTCCCTTCCGAAATGCTCAGATGTCCAAAGCTGCTCAAACCCATAAGCTAAGAAAACTTCGAGCCCCATCTAAATGCAGAGAATGTGACAGTCTGGTGGTTTTCCATGGAGCTGAGTGTGAAGAGGTACAGTAAATATGCTCATCATTAGCTGCCAAAATGATAATTATCTTGTGTGTTAAGTGTTTATAAATGATCGGTGTATTTGGCAACTGTTCAAGGGAAGACAATAATGAATTATTCTGTTACTTCATTTGACTTCCACTTTCTCTCTTTTTCAGTGCTCCTTGGCCTGCCATAAGAAATGTTTAGAGACACTCGCCATCCAGTGCGGTCATAAAAAGCTACAAGGCAGGCTACAGCTGTTTGGTATTGATTTTGCCCAAGCAGCGAAAAACAGTCCAGATGGTATCCCCTTTATAATCAAGAAGTGCACGTCTGAGATTGAGAGTCGAGCCCTCAACATCAAAGTAAGTCTTTTTTGTTTGTTTGTTTTTGATCTTTTTTTTTAAAAATTTTTTTAGTGATGTGGGGATGGTTACATTTATGACCACATATCTTCTTTTGTTGTAGTTTTCAAGCTGTAAAAGTTATTGTGTGACTCTAAATACCACAGTTTGACTTATGTTTGAAGTGTTTTCTGTGACTATGGCTTGCATTAAAAAGATCTATTTATCTATGTACCTCTCACAGGGCATTTATCGTGTGAATGGTGCCAAATCTCGTGTCGAGAAGCTCTGTCAGGCGTTTGAAAATGGGAAGGACTTGGTTGAGCTATCTGATCTCTCCCCTCACGACATCAGCAATGTCCTCAAGCTCTACCTTAGACAGGTGGGCCTGAAATTCTTCCTCGTTGGGAGGTTATTGAGACTAGCGTGCCACTTATGTTAGAGGCTATTTATGTTAAAGGCTGCTGTGGTGTGTAATATTGGCAGATACATTTATGTTAAGTTGATTAGATTTCATTCTTATGTAATTGTGCTTCTTTGAGTTGTTTTTTGGGTACATGTAAAATGATTTTGATTTTGTCATTTTCCACTACAAGAAACTTAAAACACATTTGTTGTTTTACTCAGTTACCAGAGCCATTGATTCATTATCGATTCTACAATGACGTCATCGGCTTGGCTAAAGAGTGCCAGAGGGTGATAGTGGATGAGGCTGATAATAAAGCTCAAAACAACCAGCCAAGGGAGAAAAGTGGGCCGAGCATGCAGCTGAACAAAGTCATTTTTAAGATCAGAGACATCCTCCGCCAGCTGCCCCCAGCCAATTACAGGACTCTGCGCTACCTTATGGCACATCTAAACAGGTAAAGGCTGAAAACTAAAACCCAGAATTATTTCAGAGTATCAATGCTTGGTCTTTACAATTAGAGTAATATGCAAACTTCCTCATAACGGAAAGGGAAGCAGAGACTTCTCTATAGCACAGAGGAAGTAGCAGACTTACCAACACAAAAGTTGTTCTGTGTTTATTGGCTCATTGCACTTCAAATTTAACACCAACACTAATGAAACTATAAATATAATTTAACTTTACAGTGTTATTTATTTGGTGGTGTTATTTGATTTGTAGGACTTGTACACCATGACATGACAGAAACAGGCATTTAATTATTAGTGGCTTCCAGAAGCAGTTTCACACTCTTAGTATTAAAGGTGATTCACTGAAACCTGTTGTCTCACCCTTTATTCAGAACAATCACTGACCAAAAAGTAATTTTTATAAAGGGTTCAATGCTACTCTACTCTACTGATTCTGATTCACTGTAGTGTTTCACAAAACGCAGATAATAATACTTGAACAATACCTAAAAAGAAGTATTTTCCAAATGAAGACTGTTATCACTCTCGTACTACCACAGAGTCACTGAACAGGCCGAGGAGAACAAGATGACTGCAAGCAACCTTGGCATCATCTTTGGCCCCACACTGGTGAAGCCACAGCATACAGATGCAGAGGTGTCTCTGTCCTCCCTGGTGGATTACCCCTACCAGGCATTGATGGTGGAGCAGCTGGTGAAACACTTTCAGACAGTCTTTGATGCATTTTCCCTGCCTGGTTCTGACATAAGTACCGTGGGCCAGGCATCCCCCAGACTTACCCCACAGGAGAAGGTGCGGCAGCTTAGCAGACACTCAACCTCCCTGATTGACATCAAAGAGGTGAGGAGGGATTAAAGATATCATAATGAAAATCTACCTTTGCCAGCAGTTCAACGTTAATAAGATCCACTGGTAACATTATTATGATTAATCTAAATAAAAATATTCTCTATTTTGTTGTATTTTGGTTTAACTTGTTAGAAATTACTATGTGACACAACAAAAACAAACAACTCATTTATGCATATCCATTTACACAGTATATACAGTACAGTAAACAAAAAGCCCTCTTTCCTATTCTCACTCCTCTGGGCTGCAGCTGTATGTGTTATATGTGGATGCAGTTTAGTTTATTGTAATCCTGTTTATGTGCTTTCAGAGTACTAAAGTGTACAAAAGATACTCATCTATCATCCCATCATCTCACATCGTGGGTGAGGTGCAGGAGGTCCAATCAGGAAAAAGCAAAACAGAGGTCTCAGCAGTGGACAGAGTCAACGGAGTCCAAACTTCTAGTGGAGGAGAAGTTCAGAGATCAACCTTAGTATTTGGCCGTCCCAGTACCATCATCTCCTCACCCATCACAGTGGCACCAAAGGTACAGCTGCGCACCCAGCGCACCAGGCAAGTGTGTCGACCAGTCAGCATGCCGCTGGAACGCTTGCCCGCCCCGGCTCAAATCGGCGAGAAGAACAATCGAAACACTGCTGATGCTGTCGATTCAGGTTCTGTTAAGCGGGACACCATTACCGAAACTATACAGGAGATGCCAGAGCCAGAGAAGGCTCGACAAAGTGGCTCATCCAGGGTTAGCACCTACTACATCACTCCTTTTATTGACACTCAGAGGAGGACTTGGGACAAGAAGTACAAGCACTATGATGTTACACCCAGGACTGCTATGATCATGGCGGCTGCCAGCTCTGGAGTGCAGCCTGTAAAGGCAACAATACCAGTCAGCAGTGTTACAACTGGGACAGCTGCCTCTGTGGTTCCGACCACAAGTAGCGTTAGCGCCGTATTCTCCAATAACCTTTATGCAGCGCCACTCAAGTCTGTTTGGACTTACAAAAGGGAAAATAACATTCAGAGTTCACTCCGTGAGTCTAGCAGCTCGCCAAACCTTTCACTAACACTCAGGGCACCGAGGACTCTTCAGCCTCCTCCTGGAACTTTCTACAAGCCCCCTATTTCACACAACAGCAGATCTTCTTCACTCACAAACTGGACTACTGCTTTAACCACCACCACCACCACTACTACCGCCATCTCATCATCCGCTTTCATCACCACCACCACCATCACCTCATCATCTGCCCCCACCAGCCCTGTTCAAGTAGTTTCTCTATCCCCTGTCCTTACAAGCCCCACACAGAGTCCGCTCCAGACTCAGGACTCCACTGACAGTGCCATAGACTCCGGGGTCTCGACCTCTGCTCCCGTTTCACCCCCCCAGTCTCCTCCCCCTAGCAGCCCTGACGACCTTAGCCCCAGTGAGACTAAACCTGTTTACCAAAGACTGCGATCCCAGGGGCTCGAAATCAGAAAGGCTCATTTTGTCTGACACCAAAAAGGAAAAAAAAAGACTCATATAATATCTGTAAATATTGCTGTATCTCTGTCACGGTGAATGCTGGGGAAAAGGATTTTTATCACCAAGCTGAGCATGGGAAGACCTGTGGACCTGTGAAAAGAAACCATAAAAGTGTTATAAGTGCTAATATATTTTGTTTCACTGTCTAAGTCAACAGTGGTTGGATTAAGCATTCAAAACTTCAATGCAAACATGATCCTTTATTGCAACATTTTTAAATAAATACATGTCTAATTTTATGTCAAAGAAAATTGGTAACAAATTGAGTTCTGTCTGTAATTAACTGTAAGCCTATCACTTTTCTTGTTGAATATTTGATTTAATACAGAATTATATTTTACACAATGCACTTAATCCAGGCTCAGATCCTGATGTTGCCTTCAATTTTTTTAAATTTGTTTAATTCTGTATTTTATTACACTAGGTATATATGTAAATATTTTCAACACAAGGTTCTTAATGATAAAGAAGTCAAAATTTATACCTTTAAATATGTTCATAGCCTGTGATTGGTACATCTTTTCTAAGCATGTAAATCTTGTGTATCTGTGTACGTTTTTGTTTTTATATTCATTACATTACATTCATACATACTCCATGCCTGTCACAACAGTTGTGTGACTATACGGGAGAAAAATGACAGGCAACAGTTCTTGCCACAAATTAAAATTTCAAAATGACCCTCTTTGAGATTGAGTTTTGTTTTTGTTGTGTTTGCAGTTTTCTGTTCAGCACTCTGGAGAGTCTGAGTCATACTTGAAACTTTTCTTTTTTAATTGCTTTATACTATATTTACTTGGTATGTGTCTGTTTCAAGTTTCCCTTTTACTTACAGGGGTACTCAATTTTTATCTTTACACAATATAGCTTTAATGTTCTGCTGTCAAGATTTCAAATTCTCCTCACCTAATTTCCCATGTCACCTGCTCCACCTTGTCGAGCTGCTCAAAAGAATGAGTCATTTCAGACCTGAAACAAACCCCCTTGTCTCTGAGTCTGATCAGCTCCCGTGTCACTCAGTCCAAACTGATTTATTCTGGAGGTGCTTAGCTGAAAGGCTTTCTTCCACAGTTACGTGCAGTGACTGTGCAGGTAAATCTTGCTCCCAACACTGGTTGCTGCCGTGATGAAACCCATCTCCAGTATGGAATGAAATTTCTCTCCACCTGGATTCCTCCTTTCCTCTTCTGTAGGTCTCCCCTTAATTCTGCCTCAAAATGGATGACGGTTGTCTTTTTTTCTGCTTGCCCATGTTGAGCTGGGAGATTAGAGCAATCAGATTAGGAGTGTTGCTGACCTGCAGGCAGAGGAGAGGGAGTGGGCAGCTAGAAGGCACACGGATCTACCTTACCTAATTTTTTCCCCAATACTTCAGCCTGTCAGTGAACATGTTTCTCTAGATGCCGTGCCACTTTTTTATCATTCCATAACAGGTAAGGATCTGAATTTATTCCTTTAAGCTTGCTGTTTACAAACTTGTTTGGAAGATCATGTAACAAAGACATATGGCTGTTAATTGCTGTTCAGTTTTACACTGTTTAGATTCCCTCAGAACAGCTTAGTATTGATTTGCAGTGACCTTTCTCTCTAAAGAGACAAGTGGACCCAAACTCTACCAGCACAACCCCCGTATTACTATGATAGAAGTCTTTTTCCAGTATTGATATTTTATAAGTTACATAAAGGTGAATGACAAATATAACAAAAAACAAACCAAGCCTCCAGACTCAGTGAAGGGTTTGATAGCCACCGGTTATACTTTGGGGGAAGCTCAGCCAGTTTTTACACCTATGGGAGATTTTGGTCCGACGTGTTTACCACCATCACCAACAACAATTGAGGGAATATCTTTGATACGAATGGTGTTCAGTCTCACCAGTCACCAGCCTAGGTGCATTAAAGCTATTCAGGAGGGACACGGTGGACCAGCATCTTTTTAAATAATTTATGGTCTTTTTTTTCCTTTAATTTGTCATCCATCTGTACCTACATGCAGCATTTTCTAAAGGATGAGAGCAACAAAAACAAAAAAATAAAAAATGACTTGCAGAGATGTCAGATACATAATGATAGCTTTTCCTCTTCTGTTTTAGTCTTACAGCTCCCCCCCTTGTTTTCTAGACAGGTGTTCATTCGCCTGCATCCTCACTCAGAGGTAATCTGTTGGACACGTTGCTCTGAGCAAATTACTCTTCATGTCCGAGATTCTCTAAAGCACCATCTGCACATATCCTGTATATGTCACGGGTATTTTTCCCCTAACATCTACCCCCAAATCAATTTGTCTTTGCAATAAATCTGCACGAGAGTCGGTTCAAATTGCATTTATTATATAAGTCTACAGTTTTATTTCATTGAACACGTATAGTTAACATACATGGTAATTAATAACATCACCTATTACCACTGCAGGTAAAATTTGCCCTTTTGCCTTCATATGTGCATCAGATAAATCAGTAGTGTTTTAGTGGTTTTGCAGAGCCCAAAAGCAGTGTGCATGCTTTGTGTACGGTCTGTCTGCTGTTGTAGTAAAAACCACCATAACCGGTCCAAGTGTAAGTCTGATATAAAATGGACACAAGACAAAATCCAGTCCAAGATAGGACATGTGTTCTCAGGACTAGATCCACATATGGGTCTTTCTGAACACCAATAATTTTGATCTGGTTTGTCTCACATCTTTGCGACAACTACAGTAAATGTCATCACTAATGGAGTTGTGTTGTCTGCAGGTTTATTAAAGTCTGATGACCCCTTCCGGGGGTTGAGCTACAGAGCAATGAAGACAGGCTCTCAAGTCTGCCTGTTACTGTGGAAAAACTGGACTCTTCGCAAGAGACAGAAGGTAAAATAGCAATTGTTTCAATACTGCGAGTGTTCCTATTGTTCTGTTATTTCGGTTTATATGACCGTGTCACGTGTTTCTATTCAGATACGCTTCCTGGTGGAGATCTGCTGGCCAGTGTTGTTATTCATTGGTTTGGTGTGGCTGAGGAAAGCCAATCCACTGTATCAACAACATGAATGTAAGAAGAGATTCTGTCAGTGATAGTTATCATTTATTAAGATATAATTTTACAATCACAACTGCTCACATGCCCTCTAATTTAGTCTGTGTTTCTTTAGGTCATTTCCCCAACAAGGCCCTGCCCTCTGCAGGGATTCTCCCTTGGATTCAGGGCATCTTCTGCAATGCCAACAATCCCTGCTTCAGATATCCAACCCGAGGAGAGTCCCCAGGCGTTGTTTCCAACTATAATAACTCAGTGTAAGTACAATCTCACTCTCAAATCTCAAATCATTCTCAATCTCTTTTAAACCTGGTAAAGGCCACTTTAAGATAAGCCTTATTAAAAAAAAAGTTATTGCTTTATTGGTTTAATATATTTTGTTTTAAAATTCTTTAGTGCTGACATTGTTCAATATTTGACTAATTCAGTTTTTTGTTTTGTTTTTAATGTGTATTTTTTGGGGTTATTCCAGATTGGCACGGTTCTACGCCAGTGTCCAGGAGCTTCTGCTCAATGAGACGGAGGTCCGCCAGTTTGGCAGGCTTTGGCATGAAATGTCATCCTTCTCAAACTTCATGGAAACTTTACGCAACAATCCATCTGCAGCCTCAGGTGAAGGGCAAATCTGAGAAATCTCTTAAGAAGATTTTATTTTTCGGCTGAACAGTAAATAACTGTTGAGAACAAGCTTTCTGGACAGATGTGAAACCAAAGGTGCTCATAGTTTTCCCTTAGCACAGTTATTAATTCTTAACCTGACATTCACAGAAAACAGCAGCTATATATAATATAATATTTTCTTTGTACAATTTCTTGTAAATTGGTTTTTACATTTCCAGTGTTTACCCATTATTTTGAAATGCCAGATGTTGTGTGGATACAGACTTTAAAAATATTTATTATTGTTAATTTTGTCCTTTACTTTTGCTTTAAAACCTATAAGACAGCTACACCAAGATTTTTCCTCCATAGTAGTTTATAAACTATAAATTTCCTTCACTCTTTTTTCACTTTGAACTCTTAATCCTGGGTAATCTGCACATTATGATGGTCTTTCACATGCAGCTTTTTAATGACTAGGTCTGAAGGCATACAGTACACAAACGGCGTTCTCAATATTTCTTCCTTAAAAATCCGCTTCCTTTTTGGCAGGGAAATGTGTATAAACACCCTTCCTCACTGTGCTTTCCCTGAAAATCGCTGCCAATCTGTTTTGCTGTGGATCATTTCCTCAGCGCAGTGGGTCAAAGTTGTTTTTTGCTGTTTCTGACCTTTCGCTATCTCTGTTCATGATTTTCTAGGTCGCGGGCTGAAGGTGGATGATATTTTGAAGGATGATGAGGTTCTCACGGCCTTCCTGTTAAGAGACGCCGAGCTCTCGGATTCTGTGGTTTATCAGCTCGTCAATGCACGTATACGACTTGAACAGGTACATCTAGGTTTTTTCCAGTGGTTGAGGTTAGTTTTGAGTTTTGGTAATTGTGTGTGCTTGAAAAAAACTATATGAACTGATTGAACATGATTACAAATTTCATGTTGTTCAGTTTGCGTTTGGAGTCCCAGACCTGCAGCTGAAAGACATAGCATGCAGTCAGGCTCTCCTGGAGCGCTTCCTCATCTTCCCCAGTCGTATGGGACTGCATGGGGTCCGCAATGCAATGTGTGCCCTCAGCCAGCACAGGCTCCAGAAGATAGAGGATGTCCTGTATGCTAATCTGGACTTCTTCAAGATCTTCAAGCTGGTTAGTAGCTTATATTAATGTGCTTCATACAACTACTCTATTAATTTCCTGAATGAAAATTAGGAATCCTAAACAGAGGTACATCATTTATATCACAAAGTGATCATCTAGTATGTCTAATGGCCATCATTGCAGATGTTTCCCACATCTACCCACTGCTCTCTACTGGCCACACAAGGATTTTTTTTCTTTTTCCATTGAAAGACTAGTCATTATTTTTAATTACACATCCCAGAGAATTTATTATTGTTACTGTATTGGTTTCCCATAATTGGACTGCTTTGAAATGTCAGGATGTATACACTAAGTTAAACAACTATTTATGTCATTTTTATATTTTTTTGAGCATTTTAGTCTATTAAAGTCTGGCAACTTCACAGTTTAAGCCGCAAGGCAACATGTGGTTCCACACTCAGGCATCATTTGTCCTCCTACACAATTTTAGGGTCTCACTCTTGTATATGTTCTACCTCAGATATATTCACTGTGAAATATTTGCAGAGAGAATTCAATTGAATTTTAGCTAATAAACACACTTTAGACCTGGATTTAGTCAGTGCAGAGCAGATAGTTACTGGACTACAAAACTCTTTTATGATCTTTTTCATATTATCAGCCATGGAGTGTGACGGGTTCTGTGCTGGGACCAATACTTTTTACTTTATACATGCTTCCCTAAGACAATATTATCAGAAAACACACATACATTTTCATCGCTATGCAGATGATATCCAGTTATATTTATCTATAAAGCCAGATAAACTACAGGCGTGACTTAAAGGCATGAAGATTACACTGAGGTTATTGTATTTGGTTCTAAAAATCTCAGAAACGTGGTGTTTAACCAGATACCTACTCTGAATGGCCTTACCTTGGCCTCCAGCAACACTGTAATAAATCTTGAAGTCATTTTTGATCGGGATATCCTTCAGATAGCACACTAAAACATATGTAGGACTGCTTTCTTTAATTTGCGCAATATGTCTAGAATATCTCTAAAAAGGGACAAGAAAGCGAGATAATATTTCTCCCATAATTAGATTCTCTAAATTGACTCTTTGTTAAATCCAGAACTGAATTTAAAATCCTTCTCCTCACATGCAAAGTCTTGAATAATCAGGGCCCATCATATCTTAAAGAGCTCATAATATCATATTATCCCAACACAGCACTTCACTCTCAGACTGCAGGCTTACTTTTGGTTCTTAGAGTTTCTAAAAGTAGAGACAGAGCCTTCAGCTTTCAGGCCCCTCTCCTGTGGAACCAGCTCCCACTTTGGATTCGGGAGTCAGACACCTTCTCTAGTGTTAAGTTTAGAGTCCTTTTTGATAAAATAATTTATAGCTAGGGCCGGATTAGGTGTCCCTGAACTATCCCTCAGTTATGCTGCCATAGGCTCACACTGTTGCAGGGCTTCATGTGACACACTGAGCACTTCTTCTCCACTCACCTCTTCTCATTCCCCACGTTTATATATAGCAGCATGTCATTACATTTTTGTCTTCTCTCTCCCTCAGTCTGTGTTTTTTCCTGTCTCCCTATGCTATATTTTTCTTTTCTCTTCTCTTTCTTCTTTTCTGCTCGCCCTCGCTCCCAGCCACTCGCAGCAGATGGCTGTGCCTCCCTGAGCAAGAGGTTTCTTCCTGTTAAGAGACAGTTTTTCCTTCCCACCACAAAGTGCTCATAGGGTGTCACTTGATTGTTGGGGTGTTCTCCAGAATACTGCAGGGATGCCAGCTTACTGTATAAAGCACTTTGAGGCAACTATTGTTGTGATTTGGCACCATAGAAATAAACCTGAATTGAACAGAAGTCAACTGAATTGATACTGTCCTTCAAAAGCTGACAGCGGTTGTGTGTATATAGCAAGTGTGGGCAAATACGAACTTTAGTGACATCCCATTCTTAATTCATAGGGTTTAATAGGATGTCGGCCCACCCTTTGCAGCTATAACAGCTTCAACTCTTTTAGGAAGGCTTTCCACAAGGTTTAGGAGTGTGTTTACTGGAATTTTTGAGAAGACCTGGCTCACAGTATCCACTCTAATTCATCCCAATGGTGTTCTGTTGGGATGAGGTGCAGGCCAGTAAAGTTCTTCCACACCAAACTTGCTCATCCATGTCTTTATATGGTCCTTGCTTTGTGCACTGGTGTACAGTCATGTTGGAACAGGAAGGGGGCCATCCCCAAACTGTTCATAAAGCATGAAATTGTCCAAAATGTCTTGGTATGCTGAAGCATTAAAAATTCCTTTCACTGGAACTAAGGGGCCGAGCCCAACTCCTGAAAAACAATCCCACACCGTAATCTTTACACTTTGCACAATGCAGTCAGACAAGTACTGTTCTCCTGGCAACCGCCCAACTCAGACTCATCCATCGGATTGCCAGACAGAGAAGTGTGATTCGTCACTACAGAAAACACGTCTCCACTGCTCCAGAGTTCAGTGGCAGCATGTTTTACGCCACTGTATCCAATGCTTTGCATTGTGATGGTGATGTAAGGCTTGGATACAGCTGCTCAGCCATGGAAACCCATTCCATGAAGTTTTCTACACACTGTTCTTGAGGTAATCTGTAGGCCACATGAAGTTTGGAGGTCTGTAGTGATTGCCTCTGCAGAAAGTTGGTGACCTCTGTGCACTATGCACCTCAGCGTACACTGACCCCACTCTGTGATTTAACATGGCCCAGTACATCTTGGCTGAGTTGCTGTCATTCCCAATTGCTTCCACTTTGTTATAATACCACTAACAGCTGACTGTGGAATATTTAGTAGTGAGGAAATTTCACGACTGGACTTGTTGCACAGGTGACATCCTATCACAGTACCACACTGAAATTCACTGAGCTCCTGAGAGCGACCCATTCTTTCACAAATGTTTGTAGAAGCAGCCTGCATGCCTAGGAGTTTGGTTTGATACACCCGTGGCCATGGAAGTATGTATGTGGAGGTTTGTGTTGACACAGCGCTACACGTGAGGCACAGTAGCTGACTCTAGCAGAAGACTTAAAGTGTTGACTGGTTTTATTTGGGGCGTGAGCTCTGTTTTAAACAGTTTACACATAATCTTTTTAAAAGCAGGGAACACAGAGGCATAAAAACACATCCTTTCTTTTTTCTTTTACTCACGTGTAATTTTTTTTTAATTGAGCGAGTTGTCCTCAATTCAGGAAATGTTATCTTCACTTTGCCAGTCGCCAGAGACTCTCACACTCTGCTGAATCAAAGGATTTCAGATACACAAACAGCTAATAATGTGTAACTACTGTTAGCTTACACATTAGGAAAAAGGTTTAGCTGTAAACCTCGTTTCTATTGCCAGCTCTGACACACCGACAGCACTGATCCCCTATGAAACCCTAGCCAGTAGCCATTCGTTACAGTGCAGTTCCAAGGCTAAAATGTTTAGTCACTGGGTTCACTGCTTGCTTTCCTCATGATCTGTGTTCCAGATTATAAATAACATCATATTTCTATGTTATCAAGGCCAAAACTCTATTTTTCCTGTAGTATGTCCAGTTACAAACTTTGCTTTTCCCTTGGCACACTTGTTCTTTATCACATCTGTGTTGAGGTTCAGCCTGGGTGCGTCAGGTGACTGGCTGAGGGAGTTTACGTGGCATTATCCCTCTTGGCCTCTTTCCTTAATGGGCTTAGGCAAGACCTGCCTGCAGCCTCTGTGGTATTCTGTAAGACAGGATGCCACTGCTCATATAAATTTATATAAATTTATTGTCAACATAGCTGCTAGCACACCTATTATCTGCTAAAAGACTTGACTCTTGGACTGAGACAGTCGGTACATCATGGGGTTGTTGTGGCTTTAATTACAGCTTTCTTAAAAAAAACAAACAAAGTCAAGCACTTGAAATACTCAAGATGTTGCCATAAATAGTTTGTAAATAAGGCTCAATTAGAGGCTACAGTATATTTAGACATAGCAGATGTATGTCGTCAAACACCCTTGATAAGAAAAATACAAACTAGAGCAGAGTATTTTTATTAGATTTTTTTCTAACATATGCACGTTTCTCTCTTTTTGACAGAAATTTAGAGTATTTAGTTTATGTGTGTCAAAACCTATTTTGTATATGCCGTGTCTCACAAAATGAAATGTCAGCAGTAACTGCTGGATGGACGATCCTCAGAGGATGAATCCTTATGATTCTGGTGATGCTAAAAAGTCTTTACAAATATTGAACTGCAATAAAATTGAGTCCACATAATTATAATTTATATTGTTCTGGTGACTGATTTTTTTTCTGTTTTTATGTTCAGTTTATTCATTATCTTAGCTGAGAATTCATCATCTTATGTTTTAAGTGTTGCTAACTACCCATACAATAAATGTCAAAATAGCATATGCCTATTCACTACAATAGCCATGTAATAACACTACATTTTAAAATGGTGCATTTTTTTTCCTGGTGTTGTCCTTTAATTATCTTAATTTAACCCATTAACTCCATTACATTTAATGCCCATTGCCACACTGACCTTGCCAGCTGTCCTCCCATCATTACACTCTTGACTCCCCTCTCCCATCAGCTTTTCGATGCCCTCCCTTCCCACTCCCTTGCTTTCTCTCTTTCCCCCTCACCATGCAGCCTTCCTCCTTCCTTCGTTCATTGAAATTCAGGCATGAGGAATGCGAGAGGAAGGATATTTCATGTGTGTGTTTGTCTTGGCACTCCTGGTTTCCTTAGCCTCAGCACTCTGCCCTGACCAGTCATTTTCTAACACCTACTGTTAATGTTTTCTCAAGAAGATAATGCCGCTGAAGGATGTGTAATGGGAGCTATAATACATCCACATAAAACTATTGGTGGATCTCAAGTTTAACACAGTTTACAAAAGTATATTATTACTTTTTAGAGCCAAATATGCCATGAAAAAAAACATCATCAGTAGACGATTGCTTTAAACTTTTGTAAAGTCTTTGCAAAGAATGTAAAAAATGATTTCCTTTCCTAATAACAAACACTTCTTCAAAGGTTCCTTGCAAGTACTTTAAGGCTGACTGTTTTTTTCATTATTTGACATGAATTTTTTGCCATATTACACGATTTATGAAAAGCACTATGACATAAAAGAACAAATAGACAGTTATGTTTAAGTCTCCTTTTATCTACAATCATCTCATTTTACTTCAGTAGATCTCATGATTCCCCCCCCCCCCCCCCCAGATGCCTCAGGTTCTGGACAGCAACTTCGTGGGAACCGACCTGCATTTCTGGGGCCAAGTTCTTAAAGCAACATCAGAGAAGATTCTAGTTGTAAGTATTTCAATCTCTATCAGTCCCTTCCTTTCTGATCCTCGACTCTCTTCTTCTTCGTCTTCTTCTTCCCAGGTCTACAGCATCAGAGGCACTAGTATTTTTAGTCCTACAGGAAACTCGCCTCTTCCGTTGCTCCCTGTTCGAGAATCGCTCGCAGAAGAAGCTGAATGATGGGCTCAACACTGTGGGGGGTTACATGTACAGTATGTGTTTAAAAAAAACAACAAATGTTTTACTTTGCAAGTGCTTTGTGAGCAAAAATGTGTATCTGCATACATGTAATGTATATGCATATATCTATGCATGCAAATGCATTATAAATGAATGGATATGAAAAACAACTCATAAGGGAATAGAACAGGACTGAGGAGAATACAATAGATATAGAGAATGTATTTCTCTACAATCAATTAACTTCAATTATACTTCACTTAACCTTCTGGGATATTGATCTGGTCAGAGAAGTATCAGAGGGGGTTGCTAATCAGTTTCAGCTGCTTTGTTGTTAATGAAATTAACAACAGGTGCACTAGAGGGGCAACAATGAGACAACCCCCAAAACAGGAATGGTTTAACAGGT
>JAVDPK010001727.1:0-68862 GCA_034780415.1 Cichlasoma orientale | reverse complement strand
GGACTGAAACAGAAGCAGATACAAATTAAACACCACAAGAACACCAAACACTGGGCCAACGGCCCAGGACCATGACACCCTGGAGGATGAAGGAATTGATACCACTGACTGGCCCCCACGCTCGCCTGACCTGGAAGGCAATCCCCCAAGACACCTTCATCTCATTGTCAGCATGCATACAAGTGGGGGCCATACAACCTACTGAGTACCATTTTGAGTTGTCGTAATGAAATTTCAGCAAAATGGACTAGCCTGCTGCATCAGGCATTTCCATCAAATGACGTGGCATCCTTTCATTCCTAACACATTACTCAGTCCATAGCAGTATAGATATCAGCATGATTTTTCTTTTCAAAACAACACAGTGCAGTGTAACACAATAGAACAGAATAATGGTTGCGTTTATCAGACAACACATACACACAAATAACTGTGACTGAGATGTGTGTTTAGGCACGTTCACTGTTTGTCCCGTGGGGGAGTGTATCCCATCATCACCTTAGCCAGGGGTGAGAGAGACAGAGAGAGGAGGGTGGGAGGTAGAGGGAGGGAAAAAAAAGAGGGACATTCTTTTGAGGTGACACATCCTGTAGGTGGAACCTTTGTATCACCGTGGTGACAGAAAGGCGAGCCAAAAGCTCTCATTACCCACCTCTTCTTCCTTTCTATTCAGTGTATATGTGTGTGTGTGTCCACATGTAAAAGGTGGCCGTGAGTGGGAGTCATAGACTATCAAAGAGCGATTTTCATCACTGACCTCTACAGCCAGGTTTATTATCAGTGTTGACCCGTGCTAATAAATTTGAATGCGATACGAACAAATACTCCTGGAGGAACATGTGAGCCTGTAAATGAACATAAAACTGCAATTATTGATGACCTCCTTCATTATCTTCAGAGAGGAAATGACACGTAGCGGCGAGAATTGCTCTCTGAGTGGAAGCTATTTTTGTTCGGTCAATAGGAGGATATTTAGTCCACCTTGCCGCTCTCTTCTCTCCAACATGTTTGCTTATCTTTTAAGCTATTGTTTTCTTGTGACCGTTTATACTGTAAAATTCACAGGGCTTGAATGAGTATGAGAAACATAAATATCCCTGAGTTGTGTATAATTATCTGATGAAGGTCAAATATCTCAAAATGAGTTGTTTATGCTTTCCAGCAATACCTAATAGTCGTCCATCCTGCTGCAGTTCACATGATATTTGGTCATCCTTTGCAGCACTGATGAACAGACGCGATAGGTTTAAAAAATATGAAAAAAATATGAAAAGTATATGACCTAAGGATAATTCATGTACTTGTACTTAGTGTAAAGTGTTATCAATATCTCATTTTTCTTGTACGTGTGTAAAAGGCACTGACCTTTTGGGATGTTGGCTGCTTGGTGACCTTACAACCTGAATGATGAGAACACAGTAAAATCATATTTCTGTTTGCTCCAGGCTAACACTTTTGTGATTAGTGCTAATTAGCTAATGTGTTCAGTGTGACCATGTTATCAGGCTAATGTTGAAGCAGTGCTGTAGCTACAGCCTCATAAAGCCGCATGGTTGCAGACTCTATTGGATTGCTTAATGATTTGGAAAAAAAACGTTTAACTGTGCGTCTCTGTCCTGCACAGCTGATGGAGCGGGAGAGCTCTCAGGAGCTCCTGAAGGCAGTTTCCTCTCTGTTCCAAACTGGGGGTCCTTCGACTTTCACCCAGTTGATGTCCAGTGTGTCAAGCCTTTTCTGTGGATATCCTGAGGGTGGGGGCTCCAGGGTCCTGTCCTTCAACTGGTATGAAGACAACAACTATAAGGTGTTTCTGGGGGTGAATGGGACCAAAAACCACAACTATGTCTATGATGATACTACCAGTAAGTAAAGAGTGTTTTTTTTTTAAACTTCGAATATCCTACATGCTATGTATGGTACTATTTACTACAAGTAGTTATAGTATGATTTTTTTTTAAAGATAACAATGAGACATGGTTACATTTACCCAGAAGTCACAGAGTTATAATTTTTCCACACGTGTCCAGGGTCTTCAGCTTTGACTGAAAAGTTTAGATTGAAAGTGGATGGTTGACCTGGGAAAGAGAATAATGCTGCTACAAGGGCCATTCAGTTGCACTTTGTATTTTTGATAATACAATTTCATTCAACACAGAGCAAGAAATAAATGACAAGAAAGGGATGCAATTAAAGTCTGACTTCAAACAAACAAAAAACTGCCAGTTACACTTCACAAACTGAGAAAAACTTTATTTCTTCATGTATTTATTTCTGTGAGCTGTCCCTCGGGCCAATACGACATGCACATGAGGGCTTTAAGTATGTTTAATGTGCATTTGATATGTTTGAGCACTACGTATTGTTAGATCTAGTTTGCATGAAAAGGTAAAACACAGCTAATCTCACAAACGTAATAAAAAAGGTGTTTAGATCACTGAGTTATCCTGTGAGTAGAGTTTGCCTCATAAAACAGCAAAATTTGTTCCAGAAAGTTGACTGATAATCCCTGATTGGCTATTTTGTCATAGTAAAAATCTTTAACTAATAATTTATGGCATCTGAATGGTGTCCAGTTCTTGAAGACAAAGAAAAATCATTACTTTTTACTAATTTGTTTTTCTTTCTCATCTTTTCTAACCTTTAGCTCCCTTCTGCAATGCTTTGATGCAGACCCTGGAGTCCAACCCCGTCACGAAAATTGTGTGGAATTCAGTCAAGCCCCTGCTGATGGGAAAGATCCTGTACACCCCCGACTCCCCCGCAGCCCGCAAGATATTAAAGAGTGTAAGCGAGACCACCTCCAGCCTGACCCGTCACCCCTCTTCACTTTCTCAACTCACTTTCTCTACTCTCATCGTTCTCTACTCTCCTCTTCTTCTCTCAACACTCAGTGTCAGGGTAGATGCATACAAGCCCCCACCCACCTTTGGAATGAGCTGACTAAAGAAGCAGAGGAAAGCAAAGGGATGGTGGTGGGGAGGGGTAATCTGATGCAATGTGAGGGATGGGAAGAGGAGTGGGGAATTCAAACTAAATGTGTGGGTGCAGCAGTGGAAGGAAAAACAGATCTATCACATCTCTCTTAATGCTCCTGACACAAAACAGATGTCTGTTTCGAGTGGAGTTTTCAATATAGCCAAATTACATAATGCAACATTCCACTTATCTACTGTATGTCATTTCAAGGGTATTCCAACTTAAAGCTTACATAAATTATTAGTAGAGCTTTTGGTCTCTGGTATTGTGTCTACTCACAAACAACTGATGGTTCTACCTGACTTATTGTTGACAGTATTATTATTATAGTATGAGAGTACTATGTGTTAAAATGCTTTTGCTGTACTACTCCAGAAATATTTTTCAACTTTGATGGGATGTGTGCGTGTGTGTGTGTATTTGTGTGTGCCCAGGCCAACACAACCTTTGAGGAGCTAGAGAGGCTCCAAAACATGGCCAAGGCCTGGGAGGAGGTGGGACCTCAGCTCTGGGCTTTCTTCCAAAGCAGCGTTCAGATGAATATGATAAGGGTATGAATACTGCACATACCTGCACACTAATTTAATGCACATTTTCACATCCATTCTCTGTGCTAGCATAGACATTATATAACAGATGGACATAGGCACTGTTGATATCAGCCATTAGTTCGTAAAGTCCGGTTTTGAAGGCCAGGCTCGTTTTCTGCAGACAGAAGTGCTCATTTTTGGATGACAAGGTGGAGGAAAAACGTTAACAGCTTACAGTATGCTAACAAGCGTTTTAACAAGGTGCATCCATATATAAGTGCACTGCAGACATACTCACTGGTCACTTCATTAGGTACTCCTGTTTGAAGAAGGGTGAATTAAATGACGTTGGATGTGGCATGGTTGTTACTGCCAGATGGGATGGTCTGAGTGTTTCAGAAACTGCTGATCTGCTGGGATTTTCCCACACAGCAATCTCTAGTGTTTACAGAGAATGGTCTGAAAAAAGAGAAACTACCCAGTGAGTGGCAGTTCCCTGGGTGAAAATGCCTTGTCGATATCAGAGGTCAGAGGAGAATGGGCAGACTGCTCTGAGCTGATAGGAAGGCAGCAGTAACTCAAATAACAATTTGCAGTGCCCAAGGTATCAAAAAGAGCATCTCTGAACACAGAGTACATCAGACCTTGAAGCAGATTGTCATAGGATGGTGTGTTGTAGAGATGAGGACCCAAACGCAGACACACTGAGGAAAACTGCGGTGAACAAAAAGTGAGCCGTTTACTGAGGGCCGATGGCAGGAGTACATAGAATGTGAAACACAATATACCACAGGGAACTGAAAACTATAAACGTACTGAAACCTAAAGCTAGGAAACACACTAGGACTGGCAGACACTGGAGCTAGGGAACACTAGGAAGGTGAACATAAACTGGACCGTGAGCAGGAGGGCAGATGCTCCAACAAGAGACAAAAGGAGACTGAGACAGTAAATACATAGGAGGGTGATGAGAGGAGGTGGAGACAAGTGGGGAAAACAAGGCGAGCTAAAACACAGTGGAGACGAGACAAAGGAAGTAATTAAAATCAAAGCACAAGGAATACAAATTCTCAAAATAAAACAGGAAGTGAGATTAATAAAGAGGGAAAACACAGACACATAAAAGAGCTTAATACAAGGAAGTTGACACATGAGTAAGTAAATTAAATAAACCTGAAATCTAATTGAACATTTAAATCAACAAAACTTGAAAGTCCAAAAAACTCAAAAGCTAGGTACGTTGACCCATGACCATGACACAGATGGGCTACAGCAGAAGACCACACAGGGTTTCACCCCTGTCTCCAAAAACAGGAAATTCAGGCTATATTTTGTAGGAGCCACCAAAATGAGATCGGAAAAATGTTGCCAGGGCTGATGAGTCTTTGTTTGGATGGTAGAGTCAGAATTTGGTGTAAACAACATGAAAGCATGGCTCCATCCTGCATCGCATCAGCTGTTCAGACTACTGGTAGTGGTGGTGAAAAGGTGGATAATTTCTTGACTCACTTTGGGCCCCTGAATACCAACTGAGCATTGTTTAAACACCACAGCCTACCCGAGTTTTGTATCTGACTATGTCCGTCCCTTTATGACTACAGTGCAGCCATTTTCTGATGGCTGCTTCCAGCAGTGTAACGCACCATGCCACAAAACTCAGATAATCTCAAACTGGTTTTTTGAACATGACAGTAATTTCACTGTATATGTAGCGTATATGTACTTAAATGGTCACCAAAGTAATGGGAGCAGTCACCAGCTGCTTAATTTTTAAGTCCTGGAGATTGTTGCCTGTGAACTGTGAACACACATCCAGCAAAAATGTCACTGTCAGTTAATTTGAAAATGTTCTAAATGTTCTGTTGTAACATACACGTGGTGCACAAATTCAAAAGAATCTATAGTTTGATCAGTAGAGTAGAATTACTTAAAATTATAGCTTATCTGCTTGAACTTTATTAACATTTGAAGGTGCTAACTGGTTGTATATTACAAAGTCTATGTCCACCCAACATAGATAGTTTGTTACCAGTTAATTAGCATTCAGTTGACAGTGCCCTACTCCTGATATTTAAAAATTATTCACGACCTCTGATTTAAAGCTGGTCAGCACAACAATGAAAGGGTACATTTTCCCCCCATTTTCCTTAATATGCTAAGCAGCCACCTGGATGGAACTTTTTCTGGTATTGTACTGTATTTATAGTATGCACAGTAACTATGCTCTCTCTCACTGAAGGATACACTGAGGAACCCAACAGTGATGCACTTCATGGACAACAGTTTGGCTGAAAGTGAATTTACCACTAAAGACATTCTTAACTTCCTGTACAATGGCCCGGAGCAAGAGAGAGAGGCGGATATGCCAAACTTTGACTGGAGGAACATTTTTAACATCACTGACCAGCTCATACGCATGTTCAACCAATATGGAGAGGTTAGTAACCTGTCTCTATTCCTATTATTTGCCCCGATTTTTCCCTACTTGCCAATTTTTGCACATTCCCATCTCTAGGCATTCAGCCTTTTTGTTATACTTCCTCTTAATTCTACAGACAGGAGCATCTGTCTTCCAGGTCTGCTTCCTGGAGATTGTGCCAGGCCTTTTGACACAGGTCAAAACCACTTAGCACAGCTTCAGAGCTGCTCTTCCGTCCAGCAGGCTGAAAGGTGGCAAGAACAAGCTTGCTGTCACCCCCTTCTTTTGCTTCCATTGTAAATTCAGTGATAAAGTGGAGAGTAGGTGGGAATGAGTCACCCCCCCCCCCCCAACTCAGTGCTTTCTTAGTGTATAGCACTTCATTCAAACAAGCCCCTGTGCTTGCAGCATAAAAGAGAGCAAATCACTCTATCCATGCTTCATGCATTCCCTCTCTCCTTGTATCTGATTAAAAGGGGGTAGGGGTTTGGATTTTGGAAAGAACCCTATCAGTGCAGGCTCCTCAATCTACCCTTTGTCTCCTAGTTTAGTGCCAAGACCCTTCAGAGTGCCACAAACAAGCCCAGGGGATTTAGCCAATTAGATATAGCTGTCAGCAGTCACTGGGCCATAGGATAACTGCTGCAGTTAGCATGAGGTCCTCTTACTCTGTCAGGGGTATGTTTCTCACACTGGCATCCTACTGGAACATGTGTATCAGTGAGGCTCCTTCTTCTCAGCCCATCTCTGAGAGAACATTATTGTGTAGTGATTGTGTGTTCACATAAAGATGAATGGGAAGTGATCTGTTGTCTTTGAGGGCTCTCAGGCTCTCATTATACAGTAATGTGAATGAGGACATTAGACACGGTGTACGTGGGAGTGTGAGGGTGGGGTCAGAGGGCTGTATGTATGGTGCACACGGTGGGAGTTTCACATGGTAATTACACATTTGATAAATATCGAGAGTGTGTGTGGGAAAATGAGAGTTGCAGTCACGTGTGATTAGTTTGTGTACATTAAATGCATTTTGCTTTCCTGATTGTATATATACACAATGAATAGAGTGTTCCCCATGTGACCAGATCCCTCCTATGAAAAGCCAGAGAAGCAACAGCAAAGATTTATTATTCACCTCTGAAAATAAATGATCATAAAATAAGGAAACAAGTTATGTGTTCCTTAGCTTCCAATATTTCATGGTAGTTATAGTGTTGGAACGCCGCTGCCTGTTAGTGCCTAATCTAATGCGTAATCTAACTAGATGTTCACATGCACTTGCATCTATTTAGATATTACAGAGGAGAGGATTCTATTTGTTCTTCAATCAGTGCAGAGAACACCACTACTGCTTAAAAGGCATCAATAACCACACGTACATAAAAACATAAATATTTATGCTTGCTAAATGCTAAATCATCTCCCTTTTTCATTGATTCTTATAAATGCAAATCCACATCTCTCTTCTTTCTTTTCGTCTGTCTGCAGTGCATTAGTCTGGATAAGTTTGTGGCCTACACAGATGAGTCCCAGATGATCCATCAGGCTTTGTACCTGCTGGAGGAGAACAAGTTTTGGGCGGGCGTGGTCTTCGAAGACATGTATCCCTGGACCACAATTGTTCCGCCTCATGTCAAATACAAGATCCGCATGGATATTGATGCGGTGGAGCGCACCAATAAGATCAAAGACAGGTCAGTAAATGGTGTGCAGATTGAGTTTTTCTAGAATGACTACTCAACATTTGTGACTTGTGACCCCTTAAAATAAAACTAAATTACCGCTTTGACCCACTGCCACAAGCTGGAAAAACAAATGAAATATTCACTTGACAGACCTTGAAATGAAGCCCAGTCTTTCAGGCTGCATTTAAAGTTGCCAAGAACACAGTGACCTCCATAATTCTTAAACTGACCAGGTCTGGACTTGAGGAGCTGACTACACGATCAAACTCTGTAGGAGAGTCACTCCTCTGGAAAAGACACGTGAAAGCCTGCCTGTAGTTTACAAAAATTAAAGGACTGTCAAACCATGAGAAATAAGGTTATTTGGTCTAATTAAATCAAGATTAGATCATCTGGCATCCATTCTAAGCATCATGTCTGGATAAAGCATTGTTCAGTATCACCCCAAACAGTGCAGAATGGTGAAGGCAGCATCTTGCTGTAGGGCTGTTCAGAGGCAACAGACTGCTTAGGGTTGAGGGAATGGAGCTAATGGAGCAAAGCACTGAGATATCTTCAGTGAAAACAAACTCCACTTGGCTCAGGCCCTCAGCCTAGGTTGAAAGTGCACCTCCTAAGAGAACAATGACACTAAGGACACAACAACACCAATGCCAGAGTGGGTTAGGGGAAGCTCTGTGAATGTCCTTGAATAGTTCTCTGGAGAGCCCTGATAATGGCTCTCCACCATATATCCCCATCTAGAAGGACAGAAAATATCTGCAAAGAAGAATGGCAGAATAGGTCCGAAGCCCAGGTTTACCGCATCATAACAAGAAAACCCTATGGTGCTCCAAAACCAAAGGTACTTCAGCTACATGCTGAATAAAGGGTCTGAACACAGTATTTATATCCACATGACATTCCAGTTTTTCCTGCTGATGAATGTGCAGTAGTTTATAGGGAAGTATAGTTTTAATTTATTTTAGCATGAGGCTTTTTTTTTTTTTAATTTTAACCTCACATTACACCACATTGTTTCATGGGAGTAATTATTTCTTTTTTCAAATGAACAAAATGAGAAAAATGTCAGAAAAAAATTCTTCTTTCCGCTTTTGTTTTATCTTGGGACCAAACGCAGAACAGCTGAATATAATAGACATTTTATGGCAAATAACAAAAATGCCGTTCATGGGCTTTGATTGCACTTCTTTACCAGCAGAACTGAAACTGGATTAGATCAATCCAGTATTATTTAAAGCAGCAAATCTCCCTGACAGCTTGCTCTTTCTATATTTTTTTTATCTTGTAACTGCCACATTAATGAGGCAATTTATATGGATTTGTCACGTTCCCCAAAGGAGGAAAACATCTCTGGCTGGCTTCAATGTGTCTTCTAAAGGGTTTTGGGGTTCCATACCTGCCCTTTCATCCTGCCATGTGCAGCTCTTACATGCATTTTCCCGTTCCCTTTGATCTCCTATTCATAAGCAGACAGTATGTCAATATCCCCTGGGGTGAACAAGCAGATTTAGCTGTTTGCAGCACACCAGCAGGCTGTAATGGAACCAGTGGGACTCCTGCCTCTATACAATTGAATAATCAGATTGTAAAAGGGCTTTGATTCAGACTTATCCGCTTAAGTAAAATCGGTGTGTATGGCTTTACAGACTTTGGCTTCAGAATAATTTATGATTGCCAAAAAAGAAAATCAGTGGAGATTGTGGCTGGTATTATTTAATACAACAACAGCAACAAAAGCTTACATATTACTCTGATGCGATGAATGGTGATCTGGAAACAGCATCCTCTCTGGTAGATCTAGACATCTCTATCTTTCACTCACTGTGTTCTCTCTCTTAGGTACTGGGATCCCGGTCCTAGAGCAGACCCTGTGGAGGACCAGAGATACATCTGGGGAGGCTTCGCTTACCTGCAGGATATGATTGAACATGGAATCATTAAACTTCACACAGGCAACGACTGGCCACTTGGGGTCTACGTCCAGCAAATGCCATATCCATGTTACGTAGATGACCTGTGAGTGGTTCATCATTTTTCACAATATGTGTATATCTGTCTTTTCATTAAACAAACAAAAAAAGATTTAGAAAATAAATAAATAAAACACTTTCTGCACATCAAAAAGTGTAACTGCCTTAGAGGCCAACAAGACATGGTCTTATTTTGACAATATAACATTTCTGTGTCAATGATCTTCATTTATCCATTTCAGTAAATGATTTTTAAGCCATAATTTTAATGCATCACCCCCACTTAACTGTGTGAAAATGATATGCCCCATTTCACATCATTTTGATGTCAGATTGAAGGATCACTGATTGCAGGATGAAAAGATTTGTTCCTGTATAAACTGCACAAATAAGCTTTCATTTATTGATAGATGAGTTCTGTGTGAATAGGTTGCGTAATTGAATTTCAGTCGATTTTAAAGCCAGCCCAGTCAAGGCAAATCGGAAAAATTCACATCCTCTCTTCGCTCACTCCTTTCCTAGCTTTATGATCACACTGAACCGCTGCTTCCCAATATTCATGGTGCTGGCCTGGATCTACTCCGTATCCATGACGGTGAAGAGCATCGTGCTCGAAAAGGAACTCCGTCTCAAAGAAACCCTCAAAGCCATGGGGGTCAGCAATGGAGTCATTTGGTACACGTGGTTCATCGACAGCTTCCTCATGATGACCGCGAGCACGGTACTGCTGACCTCCATCGTCATGGTAAGAAAACAGAAAGAGCTGGAGAGAGGAGGTGAAAGTTTTATCAGCTGTTTGGAGCAGGGTTCTTAAACCTACACCTCCTGAGTTTAATGGCTCTTTTGCACATCTCCAGTGACTCCCTGTGGCTTTGACAAAAAACCCCTCAAAAAACCGATGAATTAATATGAATACTACCCATGTGATACTAGATTTTTTTTTCTGTGTTTTTGTTACATATGTTTTTGTCATATGTTCTATATGGTTCTGCATAAATACAAAAACAGGGTATTAATGTAATGAAAATGCAAAATACCAGTCAGATACTGAATCCTCATATAAAGCCCGCCTATCAGTGATGTTGATAGATCAATCTATGCTAAACAGCCTGTCCCACCTTCATTATAGGGCCCAAAAATGTTTTGCGGCTCCATACAGATTTTTCTGTTCATGTTATGTTGGGTGTAATTGTGCCCTCTGGTGGATGATACTAAATAGAGCTTCTTTTTTTTTTCTAAAATGCTATTTAAATTATTATTTTTTTTTAACAGATAATTATTCCTTTGGTTCTTTTTTTTAAGCCTCAGTGTGCCTGTTTCAACACGAAAGTAAAATCAGTTCAGAGATAGTCATGCCCTGTATATCTCCTTTTCAATCTCAGGGCGGCAAGGTGTTGAATTACAGCAACCCGGTCCTTGTCTTCTTCTTTCTGATGACTTTCACCGTGGCCACCATCATGCAGTGTTTCCTGATGAGTGTGTTCTTCAACAAGGCCAACCTGGCGGCTGCCTGCAGTGGCATTATTTATTTCACCCTCTACCTACCTCACATCCTGTGTTTTGCCTGGCAAGACCGCATCACCAAGAACATGAAACTGGCTGCGGTATGTTTATTCTTTTGTTTAAAGCATTTTAGAAAATCAAACCTGCAGGTATGCTTATAACTCGGGTCTTTCAAGCATAGTAAGTATTTCAACCTAAGTTCTTATAATTATTACATATTCTAAAATGTCACCACATGAAAAAAAAAAACATTTTCTGATACTGGTGCAGTAAGAGTGCTACAGGTAGACGGCTGTACATTTTGAAAATAGGATTTCCACTGATTAGAAGACCGATATTAGAAACGAAAACATTGTAACTAAAACAAGTGAGCATCCTTTGTTTTGTTTTAATCATCTTACTTCTCTAGAGCTTGCTGTCTCCTGTAGCATTTGGCTTCGGGACAGAGTATCTGTCGCGGTATGAGGAGCAGGGTTTGGGCCTGCAGTGGGATAACATCAAGACCAGCCCCTTAGAGAAAGACACTTACTCCTTCCTCACCTCCATCCTCATGATGACTTTTGATGCTGCCCTCTATGCTGTCCTGGCCTGGTATCTGGATAATGTTTTCCCAGGTTGGGCTTCCTGAAATTTGTATGATTTACTTACAATATTTTAGCAAGTCACTGACAATATGAGCTTATTACTCCTGGAATTAAAGCATCTTTTTTCTCCTTTATAGGACAGTACGGCATTGGACGGCCGTTCTACTTCCCATTCCAGCCCTCATACTGGCAAAGTGCTAAACCCTCACACACAGAAACAGCAGACAAAGGTTAGTCAACAGAGGAGCAGCCCTATGACTAAAACCTGAGTCAGACAAATGAATTCCTACCTTTATTCTTATCTTTAAAATTGGGGCTAGAAAGGGCAGCTTATTACCAGAGGAAGAGTGTTGCTGTTCCATTGAATGTCAATATAAGGTCCAGTTGAGGCTGCTCAAGAGGTTTTCTAAATTTCCCATCCCAGCACTTTGAGAGCCAGGGTTAAATCTACAGCTTGGTAAAAGACGGATGAGTATTGTGCACTCTTTCCAGGAGAAGGTGTGAAACCAGTCTTCACTTTGAGGAATTGTCCTTCTAACATTATGATAGGTCAGCATAGCCAGTATATTATTCTAACAAAGAAAAAGAGTATTTTCTTTTTAGCTTGATCTGGAGAGTAAAAATCAAAATGTGACTGAAGCTTTTTCACAGTGATGATTTTTCACAAAAAGCCTGCTAGTAAATTGGTGTACTGTCTATCCCTTCTAGCTCCTGAGAAACCTGAACCAGAGAACCAAGACAAGGATATTGAGAGCACACCAGAGACAAACACCTGTAACGGCTCAGCCAGCAGGAAAACCTGCAAGCACCAAAGTAAGAGAGAGCAGCGGGAGAGAGCGAGGGAACTGCTGAAACAGCAAGAGGAAGCGCCAAACCAGGACTCGGGTCAGGACTCGGGAAATGAAGGTGATGACACAAATACAGAACAAAAGCTCAGAACGCCAAAACAGTATCTCTGACTATTCTTCGCAGACCAAACAAGGTGAAGACAGACTAGATAGACTGGATAATAGTACGATTGGAAAGAGACGCCATACTGCATGTGAGGAACTCTCTGGGGGCATCTGGTGGAAATGCACAAAACCTGCAGCAGAACAAAAACACTGAGGAAAACTAGAAATTAAAAATTTGTGCTGATTAAAAGCTGCAAATATATTATAAATATCAAATTTTGCTATTAGGGAAACTGTTGATACTGGGTCTCTGTTAGGTTAGTTAAAGGAAGGAAAAGGAGTGTTTACTGTATAACTTCTTTTCTACGAAGTGCTCCCAGAAACTTTCTTTGAGGGTGAATTTCATATAATTAAAAATAAAGTTTGAGACCTACTTAATTCTGTTGCGTTGTGATGAACTTTTCGATCTGTTTTCCAATGCAGGCCAGCTGTTCTTTGAGCCCGACCCAGTGGGCCTTGTGATGGGGGTGCAAATTCAGGATCTGGTGAAGATTTTTGACGGAGGCTCTCGTCCAGCTGTCAACTGCCTCAACATTAATTTCTACGAGGGGGAAATCACATCCTTTCTGGGGCACAATGGGGCTGGAAAAACCACAACAATGTAAACTGAAATGAGATTTAAAAATGAATAAATTTGATTTTATAAGTGTTTTCTTATAGAAAGAACTTTTTTTTTTAAATAAAGAAACCTCACAGAAATAGCCCAAAAAGATGTAAAGTGAAGTAATTCATGCAGTCTGAGCTGCAACAATTCAGCAATATTTCATATTTGAATGGCTTTCACAGCATCCTCCATGTTTTTTGGAAGTTCCTTGCAAGGATATTTCATTAAAACTTGACAGTCAGATTCTATTCAACCCTCATCTATTGTCTATTCTCAGCTTTTTCTTTGCTTTAGAATCAAACTGAATTCAGATGGCTACTCAAGCTGTTTATGATGCTCTGTTTCTGTTTTTTGCAGGTCCATCCTGACCGGTCTCTATCCTCCTACATCTGGTACAGCCTTTATTAATGGGAGAGACATCAGAACCGACATAGACATCATCCGCACTTCGATGGGGATGTGCCCTCAACACAACATCCTCTTTAACCAGTTAGTTCCATTTCAGATCTCTGAATCTGCTCTTTGTGAAT
This sequence comes from Cichlasoma orientale, assembly GCA_034780415.1. Lineage (NCBI taxonomy): Eukaryota > Metazoa > Chordata > Actinopteri > Cichliformes > Cichlidae > Cichlasoma > Cichlasoma orientale. The sequence goes on along the minus strand of JAVDPK010001727.1, from coordinate 55,105 downwards.
AAGTTAACAATAACATGCATACAGTATTTCCACAGATGCTTTAAAATACAGCAAGAAAGATTAAAAGAAGGAAGAAGAAAATTAACGGTTATATTTTGTTAAAAGTTATTAATAAAACAATCTATGTATGGTATTCAAAAATAACAATAATGAGTTTTTAAAGCATTCAGTGATTCAAAAACAGTCTTCTTATGGAAATGTCTTATTTTGTTTTGTGCCAGTCTTACAGTGGAAGAGCACATCCTGTTCTACTCACTGCTCAAAGGTCGGACCCAGGCGGAGGCAGAAAGGGAAGTCGAGGACATGCTGGTGGATCTTGGGCTGCCACACAAGAGAGATGATGAGGCTCAGAACCTCTCAGGTTATTACTTATTTCTCTTTGTGTGTGAGAGAGAGAGAGCAGGAGAAAAATTCTCTTTTAAACGTCTCTCCTATTCACATTAAAGGTGGCATGCAGAGGAAACTGTCGGTGGCTATGGCGTTTGTTGGAGGGTCGAAGGTCGTCATCTTGGACGAGCCCACCTCAGGAGTGGATCCCTACTCCAGAAGATCCATTTGGGACCTTTTACTCAAATACAGAACTGGTAAAAGCTCTCACATTTAATGGTCTGGGCCACATTTGAACTCTCCAGATCTTTTTTTTTTTGTAACCATCTAAGTTTCACATTGTAACTTTTAAATGATGCTTTTTACCCTGAAGCCAACTTTTCACTGTTGCACAGAAGATATTGAAGAATGAAACAAAGTCCTTTGTAGCTTTTAAGCTCTCCCGAGGCACTTGAATTATGTAGAGAACTGATCAAAAGGGGAAAATTCAACTACATGGCAACAACAAAACAAAGAAGTTTAGTCATAAAATCAATACATTTTTCATCTGCTGGTAAAGGCACTGAAAAGGCTGCGGTAATGCATTCTGCTTTGTTGATTTATAATGGGCCCAGCTTTTGATAAAAGTTTGCTCCTTGTGCAGGCCGCACTGTGATTCTGTCCACTCATCACATGGACGAGGCCGACCTGCTGAGCGACCGCATCGCCATTATCTCCAAAGGGCAGCTGCACTGCTGCGGTTCCCCCCTTTTCCTCAAGAACTGTTTTGGAGTCGGTTTCTATCTAACACTTGTACGGCGGGTAAAGGATCTCAGGAAGAAGGAGGTGATGATGAACTTTTGGGCCTAATCAACCAGCTGCAATATTTCTCATCCCAGGCTGATTTCTGCACAGAAAACAAACCAGTTTCTACCCCAAACACATGCAAGAGAACACTTGATTTTTGTCTGTTCATTTTTTAGTCAGAAAATCCTTTTGTGTGTGTTTTTGTTTCCCTGCATCGTTCAAGGTGCTCTTGTCTTTTCTATTTCTGTCAGAATAACTGTGACTGTGCCTCAGACTGCTCCTGTTCCTGCTCCATCTGCACCAAATACAAAGATGAATCTCAGAATCAGTTTCAGCATCTAGACAGAGTTCTGGATGGTAAGCGGATATCCCTTTTTTTCCCTAGATATCTCTGTTTTTGTGTCTTCTCTTGTTTTTCTGTTCTACTGAGGACTGAGTTTAGACAAAAATGTATATTTTAGACAGTTTTGGAAAACGAGAACATTTTGGCTCACTCTTACTTCTTCAAGGTGCTTTTTGTTAAGTAGAACTTGGTTTTTATTAATTTTTTTGTTAGGTTAAGGATGCGGGTAGGACTGTCACAATGGATGGGAAAGAATTCTTCTGTGAACAGTAGATTGTGATACCTTCACTCCTGCCCTCTGGAGGTTGTTGCTGATGCTTTACAGCACTCACAATGTTTCTGTTACTTATCACAGCAGCGATGACTTTCTTCTTCAGAACACTCCAAACAATTGTAATGGCTATGGCTGAAGTTTGTACAATGGCTCTGATTGATTTTCCATCTTCTCTCAGCTTCACAATTGCTTGTTTTTCACCCATATACAGGTTTTCATGTTGATTACTCCTCTAATTATAAATGCACAGTTGCTGGTGCTGGATTATTTATGATATTATCATTTGTGTGTTATTAACTTGATATCTGTATACAAGTCAAGGCATATATGCTGTGGTGTTTAATTGATGCTCAGCTGGTACTAAGGGGCCCAAAGTGTGCCAAGAAAGCATCTCCCACCTCATTTCACCACCAACAGCCTGAAGGCAGGGTGGATCCACGCTTTCATGCTGTTTATATTAAATTAGGAGCCTACCATCCGAATGTCACAGCAGAACCTGAGGCTCATCAGACCAGGCAATGTGTTGTGCATTCAGAGATGCTTTTCTGCACACCTTGGTTGTAACAAGTGGTTATTTGATTTACTGTTGCTTTCCTGTCAGCTGGAAGCAGTCTGGTCATTCTCAGCTGACCAGACTCTTTAAACCGTAGACCCGGCTGTGTGGGAAAATCTCAGCAGATCAGTTTTTTAAATTCTTAGACCAGCCCATCTGGCTCTAACAACCATGCCATGTTCAACGGCACTTAAATCCCATTTTGCATTCAGCAGGTCGCTGAATGCTAAATGCTAAATGGGATGGGATTGACTGATTAAAATTTGCACTAACTAAACACACATACCTAAAAATCTGGCCAGTAGGTGTATTATATGGTGAAACTCCTGGTGCGTAGCATCACCTTTTCCCAGTAGAGCCCTGCCCTTTTGAAAATTAAGAAAACAGAGGAGTGCACAAATGCATACATCTTTTTTCCTGCTTCAGATATCGTGCCCTTTGTGTCAGTGAAGGCCCTCGCAAGTATAGCAGAACTAATGCATATGCGTGTGTGTGCAACCTGCTGAGTTTTAGTGTACACTGACCCACTTATCATAGTTGTAAAACAGACACATTATTTTATTTTTTTTTCCACATTTCTAATTTAATGGTCATATTGACCCATGAGCTTGCTATTACTGTTCTGCCTGAGGATACATTACTTAAGATGCAACCCCATGAAACTGGTGAAGCATAAATTTGCTCATGCATTTTAGTGCTTAAATAAGATTTTTTTTTTTTTTTTTTTTTTGCATCTAAAGCAGTTTCTGTTCCTTTGTCCTTGTCTTGGGTTCTGTTATTGTGGGAACACTTTACTCTTAAGTAGCTAATTTATATGTGAATTTCTGTCCTCTTTCCAGGGGATGTTGACAGCATCACAAGTCTTATCCACCACCATGTCCCTGAGGCCAAGCTGATTGAGATGATTGGACAGGAGTTGACCTATCTGCTCCCCAGTAAAGGGTTTAAACATCGAGCGTATGCTAGTCTGTTTAGGGAGCTGGAGGAGACACTTGCTGATATGGGTCTAAGCAGCTTTGGCATTTCCGATACATCACTAGAGGAGGTATGGACATCTTTGTATGCTGACATTATGGATAACTTGCATAGTGTTTTAATGCCACATTTCTTGTAAAGCATAGTAAAGAGTAAATCCTTATCTTTCATCTTGGGAAGTCTGAATTTTGGATCCTGTTATTGCATCTCTTTCTGCCCTCTCAGTTCTTCCCTCTCATTTTTCTGCTATTGCTTTCTACTTGCATACATTTCTAATGATGTTCCGATTGAAAATAAAAACAAGTATTACTTTAGAACTTAAAGGATGAACTTATATTACATGAGTGAAAAGTTTTGAAAGTTAAAGGAAGTTCTTTTTTTCTCTCCAGATATTCATAAAGGTCACTGCAGACGGAGAAGCAGCGAATAATGCCACCACTCCTGGTAAATACCACCACTGATATTCCCCATGGCCTTTTCCAAGAATTGAATTTCTGACCCTTAGAGATAGAGACTCTCTAACGTGTTGTTAATCCATTTGCCTTACACCTGTTTTTATTAGGCTGTTAGTGTTGCGTATCCTCAAAGTAACTAGTTTAGATTTTACATGTGGTGTGGTGCATCATTTTTCAGTTTTTTTAATTCTCAAGTGTGCACGTGTGTGAATGTGTGCATGTTTTTTTTCCACTTATCTGTCCTCATGATCTTATCTCTAGAAGAGTGGATGTTACAAGGGAGAAAAAATGGCTGCAAAGTTGGCATAGAGAGAGATGAAGGTCAGCGAGTTAAGAGCCATTGGACTGAACTCTGGCAATATAAATGCTGTTTTTTTGTCACTGGACCTGGGCCAATCAGAATTTTTTTTTTCTGTTATCGATTGGATATTATATTCCAAACTTTTTATGTGGGACTTATAACATAAGGACAGTTATTAATGACATTATGCAAGGCAGAGATTTCCAACCAGGGAAGCAAGTACTCTAGGGAGTACCTTTGCAGTAGCTAGGGGTACTATTGCCATTAATTAAAGAAGCGATCTCAAAACATTTGAAAAAGGTTAACAGCTAACAAAAGGTAATGGGTAAGCAGTAAAAATAATAGCCAAAGGGAAAGCATAAATTATTAAAATATAAACGTGAACAAGTCCAAGCCTGGATACCTCAGCCAAGGCTGAAAATTTTCTCCACACCATCTTTGAATTGAATTTCTAGACTCAGAAGGAAACTTGGATCCATTTCAGTTTTTAATATTTTCTTGAGAACATCAGTTTTTCTTTTTTTCCAAGTACCTGTACATTTCTAAGCAGGGGGCTAATTCTGCTAGCAAACAGACGATCCAAATTAATCCCAAACTGAACCTTTTGATAGAGATGAAATGGCCCTTAACCAAAGCATAGCTGGCTGAATCATAGACTGTGGATGAACAAATATAAGTTCTAGCTAAATATAATGGAAAAAGAGTTGAAATAGAGTAGCTAGCTAAAATCACTAATAGAAAGTTGGGCAATATTTTGCTAAAAAGCAGAAGAAGACGAACCAGGAAAAGGATGGATGCATAGATGGAAGTATGGCTAGCAGTTTTCTTTTGAAGCAACAATATTTAGAGATGGAAAAATTAAAATATGTACAAAAGTTACACTTGTTTGCTAACAGTGCAAAAATAATTTGTTAGCAGTTTATTAACAGGTAAATTAGTCTCTAAGCAGTAAAATAGTAGCAGTGGACAAAGCAGCGGATAAATGGTTGAAATATGTGCTAATAGCTATGGACAGGTGATACAATTAACTGAGAAATAGTTAAAACGATAGCATTATGACATTAGTTCAACTGAACATGACATGAAAGATGGTGTTGATTTTTTTTAGTCCATTTGACATGCCAGCTGTGGGGTAAATCAAATAAAAATGTCAGGAACCACTATGCAGTACTGTGAAAAAGTATTTGCCACTTCCTGATTTCTCAGGTTTTTTTGCATATTTGTCACACATGCTTCAGATCATCAAACACATTTTAATATTAGACCAAGATAAACTGAATAATACAGAGTGTAGAATTAAATGATTATTGAGGAAAAAAGGTTGTCCAAACCTCCCTGACCCCATGTGAAAAAGTAATTGCTCCTTAAACCTAATAACTGGTTGTGCCACCCTTGGCAGCAAGAACTGCAGTCAAGTCTTTGCGATAACTGGCAGTGAGTCTTTCACCTCACTGTGGAGGAATTTTGGCCCATAATTCTTTTTCATTCTTCTTCAGAATTGTTTTAATACATGTTTAACATATGTTACCTCAGGTTTTCAAATTGATACACTCGGTGTATCTGCTAAACAACTCAAAGGAGTTTGAATTTTGGACTTCAAGGTCAGACGTCAAGTTTACTGAACATGTTTGAATGCAAGAGCTTGAAAAGGAGGTTACGTAGGATTTTTTTCAGCCATGCCATCGGTGTATTTACTCAGGAAGGATGTTATATAGGCTTCTCATACTCATACCTTAGCTGCATCTACTGACAATCTCAGAACTTTGGAATTTGGCAGCCTTCATACAATTCCTGCATTTTTTATTTTCTCAATGCTGCAGAATAATATGTAACCATACCAGCACCACTCTGTCAGTCTTTTGACAAAATGACATTCAAAGCTTTTTCCCAATTTATATTCAGTGAATTTTCATAATGATGACGACTCTCCTGCTGTCAGATTGCGGAACTGTATGGATTTTCAGGCCAGGGCACAATTTGATAGCAGAGGTGTTAAAAGATGTTCCGCGCTTATAGTTTTTTTTTTTTTTTTGCCTTTTATGTGAACACGACTTGAAATGTTCTGTCAATATTGCTGCAGGTTGTATTGAAAGTAATGATGAGATTCAAAGGACTCAGATGGTGCATAGATTTAAGTGTTTCAATTTTTTTATTATTATTTGTTACCAATTACAAATAAGGAGATTTTATGGGTTTAAAGAGACGTTTGCCAAATAACAGGCAATGATGTAGAATCACTGTTTGGTCATGTGTGCTGTCATGGTAAGACTACATCGTGATTAAGAGCACATTCATACATTAGGGCTTAATAAATTATGTTCACTTCTGATGACACAGGTGTTTCAGGGGTAACCTGGCAGGCAGAGTTTTTTTTTTCTTTTTTACTTTTGTGGCTGCTGCTACATGTAAAATCTGTGTTTTTAAGTGATTGTGAAGGTTACTTAATTTTGCCAATAAAATGGCATGTTTGAGGTAAAATATCACACAGCTAATAAACCATTAATTTGTCTTTCCATTTTATGACCACCCAGCAAAAATGGCATCAAAAAGGTGTTGCACTTACAAACAACCAGGCCTGGGTGTTTGTAATAGCAAATCTGATTAGTTGCTCTAGTAACTCAGTTTTCAATGTTATTTCCATGGCATATAACATATAAAAGCTAACATGTTATCGAGCTGAGTAGAATATTAGTGGGCGGCACTGGCAGCCACCATTTAATATTTTTTATTGTTTTAGTCATTCAGAGGTGGACTGGTGTATTTCAGATCATTGTGCTGCTGCAAGTGCGCTTGAGCTTTAGGGCACAAACTGATGGGCGGGCATTCTCCTTCAGGATTTTCTGGTAGAGAGCAGAATTCACGGTTCCATTGATTACAGCAAGCCATCCAGGTCCTGAAACAAGAAAGTAGCCCCTGACCATCACACTGGCACCGCCATGTTTGACTGTTGGAATGATGATCTTTTTATAAAATGTTGTGTTAGTTTTACACCAGATGTAACAGACTCAAACCTTCCAAAAAGTTTTGTTTCATCAGTCTACAGAATATTTTCCCAAAAGTCTCGGGGATCATCAAGATGTTTTTTTTTTTTTTTTTTTTTTTTTTTAGCAAATATGAGCTGAGCCTTTGTGTTCTTTCTGGTCAGCAGTGGTTTTCACTCTGAAACTGTCTCATGGATGCCATTTTTGCTCAGTCTCTTTCTTATTGGTGAATCATGAATGCTGACTGAGGCAAGTTAGGCATGCAGTTCTTTAGAGCTTGTTCTGGGTTTTTTTTGTAACCTCCTGGACTAGTTGGTTATGCGCTCTTAGAGTAATTCTGGTAGCCCGGCCGCTCCGGGGAACGTTCACCACTGTTCCAAGTTTTCTCCATTTGTGGGTGCTGCTCTCACTGTCATTTGTTGGAGTCACAAAGCCTTAGACACGGCTTTGTAACCCTTTTCAGACTGATGGATTTCACTGATGTTGTTTCCCAACCGTTTCTTTACATCTCTGCATGATGTGTTGCTTTTTGAGATCTTTAGCCTCCTTCACTTTCTCAGAAAGGTTCTATTTAAATGATTTCTTGATTCAACAGGTGTGGCAGTAATCAGGCCTGCATGTGGCTTTCCAAAATGTGATAAAACACAATTAATTCATGATTTAACTTTTACACACAGGGCCAGGTTGGTTTGGATAAATAAAACCACTTTTTTAAGAATTTTGCATTCAGTCTGGTTATCTTTGGCTAATATTAAAACTTGTTTGATGATCTGAAACATGAACTTGTGACAAATATGCAAAAAAAAAAAAAAAAATCAGGAAGGTAGCAAATACTTTTTTATAGCACTGTAGTAGGGCACCTATTACAGAAATGTGCTATTCAGACCCATAAAATATGTTAAGCCTCATTTAGTGTGAATGGCCCGGGTACAGGCTGCACAGGCTGCTTAGTTTTTACAGTAAACACAAGCAGACCCTAGTTAGAATTTAGAATCAATTTTTGCTCCTTATATGCTGTTTCGTAGCAGAGTGCCGCTTCAGCTTCATACATTTACTCGCATTCACACATTTGTGGTGTTCAGAAAATATAATCATAATACTCAGATAAGTTTAGATGCTTCGCTCAGTGGAATTTTAGCCGCAGCACTCATTCACTGCTTGCCACAGCGATGCTGCCCCTCTAAAATGTTTTGTTTTCCGTAGATATGATTTTAGTATAGTGCTTACTGTTTTCTGGTTGAACACAGAACATAATGGAGTGAATGACACCAATTACTCATCGGACAGCGGTGCGGGAAAGGGCTCCAGGCAGGTGAAAGGTGTTGCTCTGATCCTGAAGCAGTTCCATGCTCTGCTGGTGAAGAGGTTCCACCATGCTACACGAAGCCAGAAAGACTTTTTGGCGCAGGTACCGGATCTAATAAACACAGCGATGCAGTGATGAGTGAAGTGACGATAGTTGAATTTTGTGATGCGTTTAAAGTATATAAACTTGGATTTGTGAGTCATTGCTACATTTCTGAGCACCATATGCGCGACCCATTTGGATGCTAGACAGTTTTGACAGACATAATGTGGACGTCCAATGAGAAAAAGGTTTTCTGAGCCAAATTTATTTGGATGCCTTTGCAAATGTTGCTGGACTTGTGACTGTGTGATTCCAGATTGTCCTTCCTGCCAGTTTTGTCCTGATAGCACTGATCTTCACCATGATTGTCCCTCCTTTTGGAGAGTATCCCAGTCTGACTCTGACCCCGTGGATTTATGGACAACAGTTCACCTTCTTCAGGTCAGACTTCATGGCACAGGCATATATGAAATTAGTGACACTCTCTGTATCGTAGCACTGTGGCAGTAATTGTTGTAGGGTCTTTACCTTACAATATAAAGCGCCTTGAGGCGACTGTTTGTTGTGATTTGGCGCTATATAAATAACATGAATTGGTAAGAATTCCTGTTTATAAAGTATAAAGTGTATAATGTTGGGTGATAACTTTTGCTTGTTTCTCCAGTCAATTTCACCCATTTTATTTTCTTCTTTGTATTGTGTCCACACTGTATTAGCAATGAGAGGCCATATGACCCCAAAATGAAACACTTCTCAGCGCACCTGTTAAACCCACCAGGCCTGGGCACACGATGCATGGAAGGAGAACCACTAGGGTGAGCATTATGACTAAAAATATCCATCCTCCTGCTGCATCCTAGAGCACTGATGCCTATTTTCTTAGGGCTCATACCATGCCAGGAACACATATGGTCAATTTGTATTACGCATTAAACTAATCTAACAAAATTACATTTACATTTGTTTTCATTGACTTTTATGTTAACCTTCATACTTCATACATTTTTCACATTAATCTAAAATAATCAGAATGATTTTAATCAGCTTCAATAAGGGGTGTACATTTGGATGAAAAGGGCAAAAACAGTGAGAACAGAATTTAAGTATTTTGTCAGTAAGATGATGATGAAGTAAAATTATAGAGTGGAGCCCTGGATGAAGGTAGGAGGTACCCACTAGGCCACTCAGAGTGTAGATGCTGCTGGTGTTTGAGTAAAATGAGCAGATGGCTGATGAAGACTTCGGATGAGACTCCAAGGACAATCCGGATGAGCTGGACATGGGGAGGAGAGGGGGTGAAAGGCACAGTGAGATACTACAATGAATGTGAAAATCTGGGAAAGGGGTGGGGGGGCGGATTAGAGACCAGCGGCAAAGTGGTCACCGGACAACAGTGCTGATATTACAATTTTGAATTAAGTCATTTTTGACAGTGTGAAATGGAAATAATGAAGAAAATGAGGCAACAAAAAAAATCTTCCTTATTGAACTTTTTCATATGAAGTTCATAAAATGTATTTGCCTGAATTCGGGGTGCAGAGAGACTGTTTAGTTGCTAGGGTGAGCATTATGACTAGAAATATCCTTCCTCTGCTGTATCCTAGAGCACTGATGCCTATATGAAAATGAATAATCCAATGGCCAAATCATAGACAGTACATGGCTAAAACTAAACCTAAGTGCATACAAAGTGACTTTATATCCTGTGGTTTTACCTTTGCAGTTTAAGTTCTTCCCTCCTCTCCTTCCAGATTTCCCTGCAGTAACAGCACCTCAGAGTGGGAGTATCCTGAGGTCTCCCCTGTGGTTAGCAACATTTTACAAAGTCCCGCGTGGAACCAAAGAAACCCATCACCTTCCTGCCAGTGCAGCACAAGTAAGAAGCTGACCATGATGCCCATCTGTCCTGATGGTGCAGGAGGTCTGCCCCCTCGCCAACGACTGGAACCAACAGGAGACATGATGTTGGATCTGACTGACAGGAACATTTCTGACTACTTGGTCAAAACCTACCCCAGCCTTATTAGAACCAGGTAGGTTTGAATTTAGCTGTAAGCTGCATTCAAAAGGTAAAACCAGGAGGATCTGAAGAAGAAATAAAGAAAGCGTGTTAAAAACCCCTCAGAGAGCCAGAAAATATATCTTAAAGCAGGTTAAAAACACAAGAGGTTTAAAGCAAAAGAAAAACTAAATACTGCAAAAAAGGTTTAAAGTTTGAAAAAAGTTTATGTTATTAAAGTTTGTGTTTCAATAATTACCATTCGCCATGATAGAAACTATATTTCTTTTCAGTCTGAAGAGCAAGTACTGGGTGAACGAACAAAGGTAATGATTTCATTTGTGCACTCTCATTTTATACCAGCCAGTTGTAGTCATCTTTCTCCTTTTGTTATTTATTGCAACAACACTTCAAACGTGTTAAAGGCACACTGATGTGGGATACTGAGTGCAAATCTTCTGTCCTCAGATATGGAGGTTTATCAGTAGGAGGGCAACTCCCCATCCTGGATGTGAACCCTAAAGACATCCAGAATGTTTTTCATCAGCTGGGGCGAATGCTCAACATCACAGGGGTGATTAGTCTTGTGTTGTCCTTGATGCAGTGTGTGAGGTTGACATAAGTCAATTAAAATTAATAATAATAAACTGTTGTCTGCAGGGTTACTACAGCAGACTTGCGCTGAGAGACATCGGTACTTTCTTACGATACATGGAAAGCGAATTTAATATAAAGGTAGGTGTGAGCTTGATAGAAGAGTGCGTTTTTCCACAAATAAGGGGCAGAAATTACTGTATGGACAAACACAGTGTGACAGGCTGACACTTTGCTTTTATATTACAAACCTTTCACATTCTAAAGTCTGTCATGTCACAGGGATGTTGACTGATTGCTGGAAGTTAGTTTAATATATTTGCTTTCCACTTGTAAATATATACCGAAGGCTGAAGCAGCTGTGAGATGTGCTCTGTTAACTCTACTCCTCTCTGCCAGGTATGGTATAATAACAAAGGCTGGCATGCCATGGTGGCCTTCATCAATGTGGCCAATAATGCCATTCTGCGAGCCTTCCTACCCCCATACGCCAACCCTGCAGAGTTTGGCATCACTGCCATCAACCACCCTCTAAACCTCACTAAAGAGCAGCTTTCCGAAGTCACTGTGTGAGTAACAACGTTAGTTTTATGTAGTTGTTTTAAAATGTATTTTTGTACACTGTGTAAATCAACCACAGACTATATAAAAGCAGGTGAGGTCAGTGTGGAAGTGCCTTAAACCCGCACTCTTTTCTAATATCTATATATGATCCTACTTTTCACTTGATTTAATACTTCCTAGTTACTTTATTGTCTCAGTTTCTTATTTATCAAATATTTTTCATTTTGTAAATTATGTTCCCATTTAATTTATACACAACAGGGTAAATTGGGTGATAAAGCAGGATATGATTTAGGGAGGGGCTCAGTCAAATTCATCTTTGGCTCCTTGTGAGAGCCAAAATACTTGACTCCATGTTCTCAGAATGGGAGCCCACAAACCACCAGCGATTTTACATCCACCTTTTCTGTATAGACTGTGCACTCCAGTGTTGAAGGGTTGTGATGGATGCTGTAAAAATACATACGTACACATCAGAATTTAATTGTTTTGTAATTTTAACACTAGTTTCTTTCTTTATGAAAATAAACTCAACAATCTGACCTAAGTTTGCAAATTACCGTCTACATTTTATTTTTAGCTGTGAAGTATCACAATATTTGGATTCAGCTTTAATCATACATGGGCTATTTTTCTGTAAGCTCTGCATATCTAGCAGGTTAAAGTATTGTGCAAAGGTCTTGAGCCACCCTTCAATTCTTTATATTTTGCTTCCCAGGAGCCAGAATTTCTTTTAATATTTTAAAGTGAGCTTGAGCAATACTTTCTGAAGATTTCTGAGGGTCTTTCAAAGTTTTTTTTTGGATGTTGGCCACTTTTTCCAATAATTTTCAACCCAGTCCTTGTAACTGATCATTTTTTTAGAGGATTTTGTTTTGTTAAACCACTTAACACTGACCTATGAATCATACAGCCTTTAAAAATGGCACCTAACTCAGGAGATGAAGTAGTGTTGTGTGTACACATAATAGACAAGTTGGCAAAGAATCAATTTTAAATTGTCTCTTTAGGCACTTTTTTACTTGCAGCCTGTCACAAAAACACACAATTTGTTCCCCGTTCTTTAGTTGAATCTATTAAAAAAATGCCAAATATGACACAGTTTGACAGGCATAACATAGTTGTTTTGCACCAACAAGGTGATTCCCAAAGAGCTATTAGAGCTATCTCAGCAGTGTGTCCTTAAAACTGAGGAAACTGGACAAGTGGAGGACAAAAGGAAGTGGCAGGCCTAAAACACTGTTTACAGCAGATCAACAGTATCTAAAAACAATGTCCTTAAGAAATAGGAAAAAAAATCCAGCAAAGACCTGAGAGATACATCTGGCCCTTCAGTTGAACCATCTACTGTTCACTGAAGACTCACCAGAAACGCTCTAAGTGGAAGGGTGGCTGTCAATATGGAATTATGAATGCAGAAAGATACAGTCAGATTTTGATCCACCATTCAGTATCATCTGGAATCTGTCTGATTAGCAACAGCTCCATTTTTCAGCATGACAGTGGTCCCAAACACACTGCCATTGCAGGAAAAGCAAAGGATTTCCATATATGTTTGTACATGTTTCAATAAATCGCTGCAGCTACTTCCCATTGTCCTTTATATTTTCTAAAATATAAAGACATGAGGAGTGGCTTTTGCACAACACTGTAAATATATATTTACTGCAAAAAATAGTTTTATTTTTAATTATCTCATTATTAATTTTGAGAAAACTTAAAGCCTCAAACCATTCCTGACTTAGCACGGATCCAGCATCTTCCAGGCAAAGAATATTTTTTTCCTACTTTTTTCTAAAGTATTTTCTTAAGTTTCCTGATAACAAACACCAGAATATACAGGAATGACTTTATCTGCTTCCTCCTTCAGGTTGACCACTTCAGTTGATGCCGTGGTGGCAATCTGTGTTATTTTCGCCATGTCCTTCATCCCTGCTAGCTTCGTCCTCTACCTCATACAGGAGCGTGTCACCAAAGCCAAACACCTGCAGTTTGTCAGTGGGGTCAACCCTGTAGTTTACTGGACAGCCAACTTCTTCTGGGACATGGTAAGTGACGTTTGGTCATTTTCAGTGGAATATACTAATGTCATATTATTATATCCCATATTATTGATTAAACTGATTAAACATTATTTAGGAATACAACAATGTTGTATTAGCACACGCAGTCATTATTGGATTTCTGTCTTCTTACTCACTGTTCATGTTTGTCTAGATGAACTACAGTCTCAGCTCTGCAATGGTGGTTGGCATTTTCATGGCTTTTGACAAAAAGTGTTACACTTCACCATCCAACCTGCCAGCACTAACAGCACTCCTTCTGCTCTATGGGTAAACTGTTGTTTGGTTTCATTTGGCTCAGATTTGTTTTAAAAAGCCAAAAAATGGAAACTAAAACCAAGAAGGTATGAAATGAGGCAAAGATTGTGCCGTTGATGACATAACTGATTAATTGAGCTGCTCAGAAAAAAAAAAAATCCAATTATTGATTATTTCAAATAACATACCTTTTTTTTCTGGACTCTATTTCCTTTAGGTGGTCAGTGACGCCCATGATGTATCCCTTGTCCTACATATTCAACATCCCAAGTACTGCGTATGTGTCTCTGTCCTGCATCAACCTGTTCATAGGCATCAACAGCAGTGCCATCACTTTCATCCTGGAACTGTTTGAAAACAATCGGGTATGGAAATGCTGCCTAACGGCTGCACCTCACAGCTGCAGGGCGGCAGAGCACTTATCTCCCTTGGATGCGTGTTCTTGAACTCCTTTTCGTTGCATGTCTGACATGTGATGACAATAAATTGATTCTGATTCTGATAAAAATGATATCACCTTCTAACCTTTCACTGCAGCTAATGCTTATTTGTTTAATCATTATCCCTTATATTATGTCTTGTATTTGCACAATTTTGCTTAAATTCAAGTTCCGCTGAGTTGATAATAACAGGTCTCCTTGTTATTATTTTTGGAACAATAAATGCAGTTTGCCACAGCTGTGGCAAGTTTACTGATGTACAAAATAATCTGTGGATAGTACTAAAACTCTGAACAACCCAATGAGCTCAAAGAGGAAAACCACTGAGTGTGTCACATAAATTTACAAAGTGATATTAGAAATGTTTTACAATAGGGAGCGAACATTTAAAAGTAAAGCATATAATTTTGGAGAAATATAAGTATTTTGGTGGTTTGATGAAGTGGCATAGCAAACCAGGGTCCTAACTGAAGCTAAGAAATAGGACAAGACCTTAAAGAATAGATGCTGGAGGTAGTGACGGAAAAGACTGCAGATGATGGCTTGAAATGGGAACAAAGACTGAGTGGTTTGGACAAAGTTGGAATGAGAATCTTCCTTACTGAACTTACACAAACGCTTTTTAATTACAGCCACTAAACAGCATTTTGGAGCAGTGGATGTTAATATTGACTGCTGAGTGAATGTTATACTCATTTTATGCTTGGCCCCTGCTGGCTATATGGGTAAAAGAAAAATTATTTTCAAAATATATTGTTTTCTGAATATATGGCTGCCCCCAAAGGATTTAAACACAAGACAAGTAATGCTTACCAGCAGGTGACAGAATGATCAAAATTAAGACTGGAGTCAGGGGAATGCTGTTGAAGAGAACAGGGCTTTTTAGCACTATAGCAGAAAAACATAGGTGTTACCCATGACATTAAGCGTAAGTCTATAGGAAGTCAGGACAACTGTGACAGCTGGCATGCAGCGCACCAGAAACCTCATATTGAAGCAGTTAAATGGAACTGTCTTCTGTAAAATGGACCTATCTGACAAAAACGATATAGTAAAAAACAACTACATAGTAGGTGCTTACATAAAGACTGAATGCTGATTAAAAATTGGGTCTGAACATGTAAGTCAGCCATGACAACTGCCGACACCTATGCTGTCAAGTGTTAAATAAAGAAAAAAGAGAGAGTAGAAGGAAACAGAAGTCGGAGGGAAGGGGTGCAGATGGTGCTCTCATCATGACAGGTGACTACCTGCTCAAAAAATGGAGATTGTCCTTGCTTCCAGATGGTTCTGTCCACTGCACATCTGTACACAACTTCTCTCACGACATGAGTCATGAAAGGACTTGAAGGTCGAGTGAGCCATATTTTTGTTGTCTGGATATTTCCAAGAGTTTCAAAGAGTTTGTGCATTTCTGTGGTATGAATACTGTTTGCTTTTGTGAGTACTTTTAACACAATTCAAGAAACTTTCAGTGTTATATTTTAATATTTTAGTAGTGTAGAGACTTGTCTGTCTAGGCAAAGCAAGACAAAAGTGATCACTGGAATGAAAGAGGTTCCATTTCCACTGGAAGAAAGTATTGTTTTTCTACTTTAGAGTTGTGTTCTTTGGGAAAAAAAATAGGAAACAGCTGAGAAAAAAACATTCTTATATCAAATGTGCAATTAACATAAGAAAAGATGTACTCCAGTGTCAAGCACAACTGGCTGATGGGTCTACGTTGAACAAAGTTTCAGCAAGTTGAATAAGCAGAAACTTTAGAGCAATTTGCTTTGGGAGTCTCTGGAGTAGAGATAGTGGGACCCCACCTTGCACCCAGGCCTTGAGGAGGGGGCCACACTTACCCATGTGGATTCACCCTCGTGTGGGTGATGGGCCCACAGGAGGAGCTGTAGGGTCAGGGGTTTTGTGGAGAGGGTGTGGGTTGAAGGTGGTTGACTTGGCGGTCTGATCCCTGGCTGCTCAAATTGGCTATAGGACATGAACTGTAACCTCTGCTGGGGAAGGAGCCCAAGGTGTGACAGTGCGTAGCACTGAGGACTACCAGCTAAATATGGTCAGGTTTACGTCAACGCAACTTGGCTTCTGGGATCAGTCTCCTGGAGAGGGGCTGGACACTATTTCACTCTGTGAGTGGAAGTGCCTGCACGTTGGGGTTCTCCACACTGGGCAAGAGGGTTGCTTCCCTGGTCAGGAAACAGGTCCTGACTGTTATTTGTGCCCCATCTGGGGACTCCATTGTTCTGCTGGGAGACCTTGATGCTCATGTCGGCAGTGGCAGTGAACAGCCTGCCCAATCTGAAATCAAAACATATTCTGGTTTTCACCGCTAGTTAGTGTCCATAACGAAAAACACCATTTTTAAGCATAAGGTTGTTCAGACGTGCACTTGGAACCAGGATAGTTGATCAGTTTTGTAATCATATCATCAGATCTGCAGTTGTATGTTGTGTACACTCAGGTGAAAAGAGGGTGAGATGTGGGAGAATGCCAGGCAAGCCTGGTTCAGTGACCGATGCACATTGAATCTGACAGGACCATGTTCTGCACCTCCATTGTTGAGGCAGCTGCATGAAGCTGTGGCTGTAAGGTGGTTGAGGCCTGTCATGTCAGCAACCCTGGGCTAGATGGTGGACACCAGAGGTGAAGGGAGCAGTCAAGCAGAAGGAATTCCATCACTATGGCTAAAGTGACTGAAGTAGTTAAAAAAAAAAGGCTTTGGATGTTGTAGGGCTGTCCTGGTTGACATACCTCTGCAAAATTGTGTGGAAGCAGAGGACAGCACCCTTGCATTGACAAACTGGGGTTGTGGTCCCACACTAGAGGGTATGTTCCAACTTTAGGGGCTTACACTCCTCTGCCTCCCTGGAAAGGTATATGCCGGGGTACTGGAGTGGAGAGTCCATGCATTAGTTGTTCATAATTTTTGTAAATTTTATGGACAGAATTTCATAAAAAATTTAAAATGTGGGGCAGAAGATATCCAACTTTGGTGCTGTACCAGTCTGTTATAATGAAGAGAGAACTGAGTGTGAAAGCCAAGCTCTTGATTTATTGGTTGATATATGTTCCTACCTCCATCTATGGCCACAAGTTGTGGGTAGTGACTGAAAGAATGAGATCATGGATGCAAGCGATAGAAATAAGTTTCCTCCAGAAGGTGTTGGTGCTTTTCCTTAGAAATACTGCAGCATGAGACGCTTGAGTATATGCTCAGAGTTAAGATGCTACTCCTCCACATCGAAAGGCGCCAGTTGAGGTGGTTTGTGACTCTGACTAGGATGCGTCCTGGATACCTCCTAGATGAGATGTTTTGGGAGAAGATCCCTGGTGAGGCCCAGGACATACTAGAGAGATGTCTCTTGGCTGGCTTGGAAACACCCAGAAGAGTTGGAGGAGATGACTGGGGAGAGGGAGGCCTGGGCATTTCTTCTTAGACTGCTGCCCCTGTGATCCAGACCCGGATAAGTTGCAGAGGATGGATGGATGGATGGATGGATGGATGGATGGATGGATATAATTTAGGTGCTTTACTTTCTATCAAAACTCAGCAGAATATTTGCATTCTCTGGTCTTTGGTATGAGCTACTCATTCTTAGAATGTTTGATGCATATCAAAACATTGTAGAAAAGATGTGAATGATATGACGTAACTGGGACGATGTTGCAATTATATGATATATTCTACACAACGCAGCTGATAAATCTAGGGTGATATATTTATCCTATAACATTACAACATTTAGTATGATATTTACATGTTTTTATATTTAAATGTTTAGGGGAACCTAAACTCATGGTATGTGTGTGTTTTTGTGTGGCCAGTCTTTACTGATGTTCAATGAGTGGCTGAAGAAAGTCCTGCTGGTGTTCCCGCACTTCTGCCTGGGGCGTGGACTGATAGACATGGCCATGAATCAGGCTGTTACTGATGTGTATGCTCGGTTTGGTATGTACTGCACTAAAATTCCATATTATGTACAATTCTCTATGAAAATATTCAAGCAAATTTTACAAAATTACTAATTTGGTTTCTAGCTTGTACTCTTAAACCACACTATAGATCTTTTTGGTCAGATTAACCTTTGTCTTGCCCAGTCTATGCATAAAATCTTCTTTCACTCACTGAAAATTGGGTTAATTTTGAGTTCAGACCTCATCTGTTTCCAGGTGAAGATTACACAATGGATCCTTTCCGATGGGACTTTGTGGGAAAAAATATTGCTTTCATGGCCGTGGAAGGATTTGTTTACTTTATTCTCAATCTTCTGATCCAGTACAGATTCTTCTTGAACCATTGGTAAGAACCCAGCTAAAGGCACACTAGCTTAACCATAAGATTAAAATTAAGCAATTGCTGAACAAGACGCAGGTCTTTTGTACTAGAAGCTTTCCTACAGATGCTTTTTTTAAATCCCTTAGGTTGTCAGACTACAAGCACAGTCCAGTGCAAGGTGAAGATGATGATGTGGCAGAAGAGAGGCAAAGGATTTACGATGGAGGGAGCAAGACGGACATTCTGCACATCAGGGACCTCTCTAAGGTAAAATAAATAAACAAAAATCACTAATTTCATATTCATAGTGATATTTCAGTTTCTGTTTTATTTATGTTTTATAAGACTGTATGAAATAGAAGTTTCAAGGTTTCTTTCGGGCCATTCTGAAATTTAATTGAATTCATTTTCAGTTTCAACTTTAGATTTATTTTCAGACATCCTTTCATTTGTATTCACGTCAGTATCCAGTTAAATGAAAAAGAAAATGGAGAAGGCAGTAAAGGTTAGTATTTGTGGGAACATTCAAAAAACCTCCAGTGGGAGAAGTACTGAATACAGAAAAGGTTGCCATGCATTGGAATTACAGCTCCCTTTAATTTCATTAGCAATATTTCTACCAGCTACAGGTCACATCATGCAATTACCTGGAAAAGAAATAGAAAAGTCATAAAATGGAGTTGATAATGCAAAACAGCTTGAAGATACATATAACATATAAGTAAATCCGTCTACAGGCCTCACTGAAAAAGATTATTGGTGGACAGCGGGTGGATAAAGGGCAGGGATTTTTTTTTTTTTTAATTAAATGACTCTCAGTTGAGAGTGCTTGGGGGAGAGGGCGTTTTTCTGATTGCAGAATGATCAAAATTTTCTTAATATATATTGGAAGGCAAAACTATTGCAGGGCTAAAGGTGTGTTTTCAGTTTTGCTGTGTTTGCCATAAATATCACAGGAGGATCCCAAGTTAATATTTATAACTCAGTGAAGTGCCTTTTTTTTTCAATAAAGTACTAAAAGATATTTTATTCTTCTAACAAATCTACAAGGCAACAGCAAACAATGATGAGAAAAATAACATACATCTCTTTTAAATATAAAAATTATTGTTGTTGTTTGAGTAGTACTACACAACTTAAATGAGTTATTTTTGTCTCCCTGCTTTCTCTGCACAGACGTATGTGGGCAGGAAGAGGGCAGCTGTGGACCGGATTTGTGTGGGAGTCCCCGCAGGAGAGGTAAAGTCACTGCGGACGTTCATACAGAGACGCACTACTTTCTTTTCCATTTCCTAAAAGTTTTCTCTTTTCGTGTTTCCTCAAGGAGACTGACAAACCGATTGGCTTTCAGCCAGAAAGCATTGGCGTGGCGTTGTAATATGCCTTGCAATATGCAGTTCTATATTTATCTCTAGTCTTATCTTTGTTTTCCACTTAGTCTAATCAAGCATTATTAGAATATGAGTTTCATTCTCTATAAATGTGAGTTCATTGCAGTGCTTTCTTTTCAGTATTTCATATGCCCTTGTATCAAAAGCTTGGTTGTCTTTTCCTCTGTTAGTGCTTTGGCCTCTTGGGAGTTAATGGAGCTGGAAAGACAACAACCTTCAAAATGCTGACTGGTGACACTGATGTCACCTCTGGAGAGGCTACAGTGGCTGGTTACAGGTAGATAAAGTTTATTAAAAAAAAAAAAAAGGTCCCTGGATAATAGTCTGCCCAGGGCTGCATCCAATTGAAGTTTTTCGAAAAAGTGAAAACTTTGCTTTCGGTTTAGCGTGCACACAGTTCCAGATGGGTGACAACCAGAAACAGTTCACTGAGCAAGACACAGTTTGAATACAGGAAGGTCAGCCTGACATTATCTGTGTGTTAACACCATCAGACTATGAAACTCACCACTATGGTACTCTGAGTTTGAAAAAAAAAAAACTGCAGCCTGGGAAGCCTTGAATAACAATTAGACTTCAAAGTCTAAATTCTCATTTTGCCATGGAGGTTTATGCCAGTTATTTGAAAATTCACAGTTTTCCCCCTAGAATACCTGCTCAGTTAAGTGGAAAATACCTTTGAACAAAAATCTAGGTATTCAAAGACTGTGGAGCACTGATGTATCAAATGGTAGTAATTATTGTCTGACAAATACGGGCATTAAATTAAATATACTTGACAAGAAGATTAAGTATGTGATGTTTTAGTCCCTTTCTGTTCAGAGGAATCAGCTTCTTAGCAACTCGGATAGCATTCTTAAATAATTACTATAGATCTAGCCCTTCTGGAATTGATTGATGTTTTGTTATTCCTACCATGGTGGGTGCTCTGTCAGCCCGCTGCACTGAATGGCATTTTTTGTCCTGTTTCGTAGCATTTTGACAGAGATTCTGGACGTGCACCAGAACATGGGCTACTGCCCTCAGTTTGATGCCATTGATGAGCTTCTTACCGGCAGGGAGCATCTCTACCTTTACGCTCGTCTCAGAGGGGTGCCCGAGTCAGAGATCGCCAGAGTGAGTTGGACTCCAGCTGCTTTACATATTGAGCAGTCTAAGGATGTTTTTCACGTTCCTAATCCAGTGACGCTTCAGTTCAGCAAAACACTAGATATCCATTTTGTTTTCTTTCTCCAATAATTTCCTATTCTTCTTTTTGGTACTCCTGATTTTGCTCAAACATTTTATGGTATGAAATGCTCAGTTAATAGTTTGGTTCCCCATTCCCCATTCTAAAATATCACTTATTATTGGACTCAAGTAGCCACTAAACACAACTCCTTTTCCCAATCTAGGTTGCAGAGTGGGGCATTCAGAAGCTGGGTCTGTCAGAATATGCAGGCTGCTGTGCGGGGACTTACAGTGGAGGCAACAAGCGCAAACTCGCCACAGCCATCGCAATGATTGGTTGCCCAGCGCTGGTGCTGCTGGTGAGTTAGCCAGTAACAAAAAAGCTCATCAGCCCATTGTTTGGGTTTTTAGTTTTTATGCAGGGAATTATCAATGAAATGCTCTATGGATCCAGATGGGAAGCCATATGGGTTCAGTCAAGCCTGGCCTCGAATGTTTTATACATTGGCAAGCAACTGTGCAGATCAATTCAAACTGGCATAAATCTGAGATCTTTGCCATATGCTGATAAAGAAAAGGTTTTGGTCTCTCTTTGTATGTAATTATGTGCTCAGAAATTCAAGTTGGTCATTTGTGGCTCTGTGCGTTTAGGACGAGCCCACGACAGGGATGGACCCCCACTCTCGGCGCTTCCTGTGGAATGCCATCATGAGTGTGATTCGGGATGGCAGGGCCGTGGTGCTGACATCACACAGGTTCACCTTATAGTGACATCAATCCACTGCACACACTCGCTGCACCAGCTGAGCAAACAGTTACCTCTTGATGAAATCACGGCTACATTTGCATTCACTTGATTTTACCACAGAGATCTACGAAATGATGATGTATTGCTCATAAAAACTAAACAGCAGCAGTAAAAATAAAGATGGATTATTGTTGATTTTTTACCAGTATGGAGGAGTGTGAGGCTCTGTGCACTCGACTGGCCATCATGGTCAATGGGACCTTCAAGTGTCTGGGCACGATTCAGCATCTCAAATATAAGTAAGACAATTTGGGTTTAGCAGACTCTTACTATTTAAAGGATATGAGTTGCTTTAGTTTAGTCACAGTGGCTATTTTTTAACTAATACACAATAATTAAGTGACCCACCAAATATAATAGCACATAAGAAAACATGTTAAATGTTTTTATATTGGCTTTTCTTGATTTAGATTTGGTGATGGCTACGTAGTCACAATGAAAATCAAGCCAGCTAAAGCAGGTTTGTCCCCCGAGCTGGAGCCTGTTGAGAGTTTTATGGAAACCAGTTTCCCTGGCTGTGTTGAGCGGGAGAAGCACTACAACACGCTGCAGTACGAGATCGCCTCATCCTCCCTAGCGAGGATATTTCAGCTGGTGGTGGCCAACAAAGACAGGCTCAGCATCGAAGACTACTCTGTTTCCCAGACAACACTGGACCAGGTTTGGATGAGATACAACAATGAGAAATGACCTTGTGTTAATAAAATGTAAGGCTGTTTGTCCTGATGACAAAGAGGCAATAATTGTCAGTCTCCTCCTGGTGTTTTATTAAAATGCTATATTCATATATGAAAATATTCAATCTTTATGTTGTTATTTAAGCATTATCTTTCATTATCTATTTATACACAACTTCCCCTCCATAGGAGAGATTGTAGTTGTTGACAAATATGCTAATAATTTGCTAGTAACTGCTGTTGTAAGCTTGACATTTGAAATATCACTTACATATTGCTGGATATAAATAAATGATGACTCAATCCTGTCGCTATATAATTTGTTTATCACATGTTGAAGCGCTTTCTGTTTTTCAGGTGTTTGTCAACTTTGCTAAGCAACAGGCTGGAGAGGATGAGGACATAACGTTACGCAGGCGAACGGCAGGTGGAAGAAAAGACATCAAGATCTCGCCAGCGAAGAGGAAAACATGAAAAAGAAAATCATTTTAAAATGTCGAGTCACACAAACGTAGAGGTGTGACTCTATGGGGCAGTAATATAATTTAATAGACCAAAATTGAACAACAACTATATTGATACAACAATATTTTGCTAGCCAACTGTTTGAGAATAGAGTGACCAGCTCCCTGCCAAAGTGACCGGTGGAAGAGTTCATTTCTCGAGCCTCAGCCAAACTTGACAAGCTTCTGGCTGCAACTGGAGATCCATCTTACACAACGTCATAAACACCAGTAATGTCTGACACATTGCTTTTACATAATATCATAACTTTCTGTAGTACTTTAAACATCAATCTGAACACAGAAGGTGGTTTTTCAGTAGTGTGTGTTTTCTGCTTAGACTGACCGGCTTGTATAAACATGTACATATTGTATGTTTAATGAATACAGTAATGAATACCCCATAAGCAATATTTTTATTGTTTATAATAATGCACACCTGTCAATTTTATATGTGATCTTTAAATGAAGAATCATGTAATGCTGTTTGTGGAACTGTCTGAGTGCAAAACATGTTTACAATTGCTTCCATTCTTTTCAGTATTTATTTTTTTTTTTTGCTGTACTTTATTGCTTTTCTCTGCTGTCTTTTACATGTCCATGTCACTTTGTCTCCCAGTATCAGTACAAAGTAGCACAAGTTTTTCCTCTTGGGAAAAAAAGTGTATAGCAGGAGCTGAAGAGGAAATCTATTTTGTAACTGGCATCTGTTTAATATTTCTTCGACATGCTCTGCGCAGTCCTCTCTAGCTTATTTGCACCTCCATCAGTCACAAATAAAAGAGTTTCATGAGATATATATGAAGTGCAGTGTAATGTAAATTTGAAGTGCTGTATTTCTTATTAAATATTTCAGCCCTCCTATGCTTCTTTTTAAGCTCCTTAGTGTTAGAGTGGGTTGCTTAGAGAGAGGAGCTGAAAGGCTTTTCACACTGGTGAACTGAAGTGACTCCACTGACCTCCATTCAAAAGCTAAGGAAGCAACTACAGATCAGTTGAGTCAGTGGCTGTGAGACAGCTTTGCATTGGGGCCAAGGCGGCACTGTGCTGAGTGGCTTGTCACAACCTGGATTTATCTGACACACAGTCCAATTACTGTTCTCCTGCAGCAAGTGGTGGTGTCATTGCCTCAGGCCGCTCACAAGTCTGAATTCCATTGGCTACCTCAAAGAAACATAAGGATGACGGCACTGTGCAATTCAAGGCTGCTAATGAATTCTCTGGTGGGGATGTGATGCTCCTCTCTGCCCATATGGTCATCTGGATGAGGCTGATGAGCATGAGTAGCACACTGTGGGAGAGCAAACAAGTCACATCTATGCTACTGAATACTAAATGAGGCCAACTCATAGAGTACTGAGATTATCCTCGGTGCAATAGAATCAAGAAGCCACATTTTGAATATACAAATATTCATGTTTATAAGGGCATGTTGAATGAGAGTCAACATTTTTGCTTGTAAAATAGAAGGTGTCTGAAATTCTGTGTTGGCAATTAGCTTAGCATAGCTTAAAACTTACATTTTCTTTAAAAAATTTTTTTTAGATTAACACTTCTCTTGCAGTAGTCTTTGGATGGAACAAATAACTTATTTTATGTTGGTATTTACAGTATACAGTATAAATGAAGAAAAGGCTAGCTAATCTTTTGCGCTCTAAGCTAAGTCCTTCTAGAAGCAATTTTTGCCACTGCAGTTATCTTAAAATACCTTGTGGCTCCTTTTTGGGTAGTTATTTTAAAGAGTTATCTAAATTAACTTTAATCCCAACTGTCACCAGGAAAGAAACCTAATTAAAAAATGCACAAAAAAAGTTAGCTGATTTTGTCCCAAAATAAGTTTTTAAAGATTTTAAAAGATTTTCCCCCGGAGGTTTCCTTATACTTCCACCACCATAATTTGCTGTTGCAGAATTTTTCAAAAGATTTTGATTTAGGATTCTATCAGTGTCATGCTCTCTCTCTCTCTCTCTCTCTCTCTCTCTCTCTCTCTCTCTCTCTCTCTCTCTCTCTCTCTCTCTCTCTCTCTCTCGCTCTCTCTCTCTCGCTCTCTTTATGCCAAGTGTAGCCACACAGGAAGTGACTAGCAGTGATCCAAAGAAACATGTTACTCACATTAAATTTTTCAGTAACATAGTAATGTAACAGGTTACTAACAAGTTACGAGTTACTAAATTCAGTAATCACATAACAGTTACAATTATATCCTTGCTTTACAAAGGTTTTTCAATTAACTGCATGAGAGGCTGATAGAAAGAAAAAAAAAACCCATCAAACACGCTTTTCTTCCTGCACCATCAGCTAATTTCGGTTGGTGTGCAGGGAGGAGGGCATTGATGGAGGGGTCTACATCTTTTGGGAAGAGGCGATATAGACATTAATTTTATTTTTATTGCACGAAAGGACAAGTGTGTGTGCAAGTGTGCAAACTGCATCATTATACTGCTAACGCAACATCGGCTAACATAAAGGTAGTGAAGAACCCAAAGCGATGTTAAAGCTGAGAGTGTGCTGACCCCCAGGCAAACAGTCAGAGCCTGATGAGCAGCCAGGCTTGTAGTCCTGTAGTCTCCATTTCTACCTGTACATGTTTCTGCAGTAATTTACAGTAATCACTTTGAAGGCTCTTTGAAGCTGGATTTCAAATTTGCTTTGTGTTCAAACCTAAACACCGAAAGAAAGATGGTATCCAGGTCGTCATTAGGATGGAGATTTGTGTCAGTGTGTGGGACTGTAGCCCAAGGTTTATACTGTTAACTGGTAGTTATGTGACAAGGCATTTGAGGTCATCTTACAGAGTGATGTAAAAGTAATGTAACATGTAGTGAAACAAATTACTTTGTTCCAGGGAGTAATTAAGTAGTGTGCCACATTACTTTCATTAATACATTACTTTCTTTGAGCAGTGGCCCTAACACTGTTAGCAGTGACGTGCTGACCAAATACAACAGAAAGTGATTGACAGTAAGTGCTTTCAAACAAGAGAGGAAAAATAACCATTAGTGAAGTGGGCAGTCCAGGTTAAACGTTTCTCAAGTTTCTGAAGTTTGAGGTGAGCTAATGAAGTGACTGCCAATGAGAGTGAAGGATAGGCTACTGCTATTTGACATCTACCAGGCAACTGGTTCCTGAAATGTCCAACAGTCAACAGCAATATAAATGTAAACACTCCTTTAGGTGACTGTTGTTGTGATTTGGTGCCACATAAATAAAACTGAATTGAACTGAACTGAATCAAAGACACTGGCAAAGAGTGAATGACTTCTTGTGTGGAGATCATATCCTTTTATAATGTCTCTACTGAATCTCATCACCTCCAGAACAAATAAGCATGTTTTCCAAAATTTCTTACTTCTTAATTTATTTCTAAACTAATTTGTTTATGAAAAAATAACAGCTGCCGGCAAGTAAAATGTACTTAAGTGGGCTCTTATTCGGTGACTAATCAGAGATATACTCGAAAACAATAGAAATTTTACGTGATACTGAATGGCATGAAAATGGTCAATTTTGTGTTAGTTGAATTGAGTTAAGCCTATTTTACCTTCTTCCTGTTATATTGGGTTAATATAACCTGTGCTTTAGAAAAACATTTTCCTGTAAAGATGCCAGTTTTAATCAAATGCATTCAGTGTCGTAACAAATACTGTATTTTCCTGTGCAGCGGTGGTTACAGTTACGAGAAACGAAACATTACATAACTGAACTGGCTTCCTTTTGTGATCAATTCAACCATCAGGTCATGTAATAGCTGCTCTCTCATTAACCCTGTTTTCTTTGAAAGAAAATCACTATACTGGAACTGCTGTTTAATTCAAACTTCTTGTTTCTGTTTGTTTCTTTTCCACCACATCTGTCACCCACATGCATAAAATGGGAATTTAAACTGCCTGACAGTTGATGGTTAATAGCTGCAAGCCCCTATAAAAGGTTTTCTATTATTATCATAATATGAACTCTATCAATTCATATGATGTGCGCATCTAATTCTAAGATATTCTTGCAAAGCGTTGTACATGTGCAGCTGCAGCCACAAATCCTACTCTGCAGAAAAGATAAGCACTCTTGTGTGGATCACCCTGAGTTGTAGTAAATGTACAGTTTAAACAAATCTGACAGGGCTTACAACCTGATATTGATTCCTACTAACCCTTTGGTGTCAGACATATACACAGTGATGAACTTGCACCATTAAAACATGTAGAAATGACATCTTTAGATGTTCGAGCAGCCTATGATGTGATGCAATCAGGAGCACGCACACTTTAAATGAAAAAGGGGGCTCAACAATTTGAAATGTTAGTTAACTAGTCACAGGGGGTGTTGCTCAGCCTGTGGAAATATGAGTTTTTTGTGTGCTGTGGCTCTGAGGGAGCTTTGCCACTTCAGTAGGCAGTCTGAGGAAGTTGAGTGTAATCTCATGCTGAGCATGGACAAAAGAAGCCACTGTTACATGCTGGTGTTATGGACCTGAAATGACATGGGGCATTTACAAATGTGCTACAGTTGCCAGTTGAATTCATGGAAGGTGCAGGACCCAGTGTTTAAATCTCTTCTGCATGTGTGTAGATTGTTTTAGTGTGCAAATTTTTAGTGATTAATGGTTGACTTGTAATTTGCACATAAAGCTTAGCTCCACTCATGCATGCAGTGAGACATGATGAGTCGACAAGGGGTCCTTTTGAGTTTAATACTATTTTTAAAAAAAAAAAAAAATCTTTTCTTTCTTATCTTTTTTTTTTTTTAAACTTGTGGGCCAGAGCGGCAGATATTTTGGGTCACAAGTTTAATTGGGGGCACAGTTGAAGGATGGACTCAGAAAAGGTTAGTTGTGTATCTATGTTCGGAGTCGGGAGCGAATAAATTTCTGGATGAAAGAGAAAGCTTCTGCCTGAGGTTAAGCTGAGGAAAATTGTGTATTAAAGTTGGTGAGCATTATGTTTATTATGTGAGAGAGTTATGAATGGATAAAGGAGAGCTAGACATCGGACTTGTACTTATATAGCACCTTCCTACTCAGTTGAGCACTCAAATACATACTCATATATACAAATGCATACACACAGATGCAGGGGGGGCATTTTGGGGTTCGGCATCTCACCCAGGGGTACTTTGGCACACACAGTCAGGGATCGATCCACTGATGATCTGATGGGTAGAAACCGGCAATTCTACCTGTAACTGTTGAGCAGTACAATGCTGTGACGTACCCTGTAGAAGTTGCTGTAAGACAGATGAATGGAGAACAAAGACAACATTGAAGCATTTTGTAACCTTGAAATAATTTCCAGTTTGCTTACTCAGTTCTGAAAAGTTTCTTCTTCCTCTTTTCCATCGTCTTCTTGCTTGTCTGGCGTGTAAAATTTGCATATGTAACACATGCAGTGTAGCAACACTTGGCTGACCATCTGTACCCAAAGTAAGTGGATAAAATGTCAGGCAGTGCATATTTAGATTTTACAGTACATTTTTTACTCACCGACATCGCAGCTGTATTTATCATTTATTCCACAGCTGACATTTTAACAGTTTCCCTCTGACTCTACGAACTCAGTGTTTGTCAGCTTTTACACATCCAGTGGCAGTTTCATTACCTTCATTCCTTAAACTGAGTGATCGTCTGCTTTAGGTGGTAATCCCGCTCAAGTCTGAGATAGCTCAGCTCCTCTCACAACTTCCACATTCAAAGACAATTCATTTACCTTTGATGCTTAAATGTAAGGTCACTGTTTATTCACATTTTTTTTCAATGGTTTTACCTCAACCTTTTGGGCTTCAACAATTCAACTTAATTAGGTGTTCACCCATATAAAGAACTTCAACTTCGATCAGCAAGGTCCAATGTAACTACTATTCTGTTTTGTTTTTTTTCCCAGTTATTGCATTTTGACTGCCTCTTCATCTAAAGTTTAAAGCCTTATAGCTGACATTTTCAAAACCACTACACTAGATATCCATTATCTGTGATCCATATACACTGGCTACACCAGAAGCCCTGCTTGGCTCATTATGTTTTAGCGAGGAGACAGTACAGATTAAAATAGAGTGAATATTAGACTTACACTCAGCAAGTGGTTAGAAACACAACTCCAAATGAATGACAACATTGCTCACTGCATCTTTAAATTGTAACTGATTGTTCTCAAGTCTTCTACGTGACCGAAAAATTAATAATTATTGTTTTGGGACACTGAATTTATAGGTGCCAGAACATAACAAGATATTGTTGTCCATCTGCGTTACCAAGTATAAAATGTCAGGTACTTTATAATTGGTATTTGTCATAAAACAGACTTTAATTATCCAAAGAAATACAGCAAGATAAAGAAAGCAACACATGGATCAGCCTTCCCAGTAAGCCATTTATACCTTCAGTGTATGGGACCAGAATCAGACAAGTGAGGGGGAACACATTCATCAATAAAGTCTATACTGAGCACAGGCTCAGCTGTTTCCTAAATTAGCCTAATCATGGCGTTTTACCCAAGAAGGCAGGAATCATCAGTCATGCGTTGGTAATCGATCTGTAACTGTACTGACCGAATCAAAGGATATTTCCGGATTCAACAGGTGACTTTTTATTATATTTCTGAGATCTCCGTGACCGCCATGACAGTTTTACATTGTTTTTGAAGACGTTTTTGTAAAAAAAAACGTGACCCATAATCACATGAGGGTAGTAATTTTATGAAAATATCCAGCCAATGTCTTATGTCAACAAAGTAAAGTATTTCTTCTGAGGCATCCCTCTGTTATTGAATCACTCTGTGCCCTGAACCTTCAGGAAGTATCTTTTGAAGTCTGAGGGATGTGTGGGCTCATAGAAGGAATTGCTGATCAAGTGTGCTTTTAAAGTGCATCAGAACTGTGCAAGCCAGCCTGCATCTTCTTGCCTATATACAGTATGTGTGTTTTTGTCTCAATAGAAGCGGCAGGAGCTGCTCTTAGAGATCTTGAGCAAATATTTCTCTCTAACCTCTCACGACACCTCCGCACTATTTTTCATGTTAGATAAAATATATTTGTGAAACTCCCGAAACATACAAATCAAGTATGCTGCCATTCCAAACTCTGGTTGTTCGAACTTCAACTGTCTCACTGGAGTCCGTTGGCAGTTTAGTGGAAAATTATCACAACAATAGCTGTGAAAAGTAGTCATTTGTGAATTGTTTATATTATTCTTAATTAGCCTCAACATATTTTTTTCCTCAACACTTTGTTGTCTTCTTTATGTGTTTGCTTCACTCACAAAAATCCAGAAGGGTATTTGCATTTAGAGAGCACACTGCAGAGAGAAAATACAGTCTCAAAGTGAAGTCACTTCGGACTCATGGGACTGATGGAAGAATTTGAAGTTATGCTGATGTATTGGGTTTGTTAGACGAAAAAGGGACAGTAAGAAAAAAAAATTTCTGGAGTTGGTATCGTTAAAGGCATCTTGTCATCAAGCGAGATATTGTTGGTCCTGGTGTGTGGGCTTGTGTCATCCTCAGGGACAGCTTTAATCAATAGTAGAGCTGGATCATCATTAGTTTGCCATTCTTGCACTCTTGCTGATGTGAATACCAATTTCCAAACTCTGTGTGTTTAGGCTATCATTTACTGTGGCTCACTGTCAACATTTTCACAAGTTTGGCTCAGGAAACACTTTGGTGCCATCAGTTTAATGTTCTCCCAAGGTGTCTCATCAGCTCAGCTTGGTATACAGAAACTCAAAATCCTGAGACAGAATGTGTTTGCTTCTCTGCATCCACGATTACCATAAATCTCAAGCCAAGGTGCCGTAGTGATGTAGTGAGCCATTAGAGATATGACAAATACATTCATTAGCTTCCGCACAGCACCTCAGCTCCATGCTGTTACTCCTGGGGGTGAATAACTTTGTTGTTGCCTCCAAAGGCAGAGGTATTGACCCCAGGGTTAATAGAAGATGATCAAGAAAGATGGATCAGGAAGGCTTACCTTCAAGTGGTATTCTTGGCCTATTGATTATGAAAAATCTCTGAAAGCGAAGAGTTGTTTGGTCTCACCTGCAGGTTGTGAAAAAAAACCCAACAAAACAAACTTCTGTGAAGAATTTTTTCAAAAGTTCTGTATGTATTAAATCACTGCATGCACATACAGTAATACATAAAAAAGACAGAATTATGAACTTAAACAAATAATTCAGCTTTTTTATTATTAAAGGTCTGCCTACCTACCTCCCTACCTACCTACATACCTACATACCTACCTACCTACCTACCTACCTACCTACCTACCTACCTACCTACATACCTACCTACCAAGTTTCCTTGGTTGATGAACAGTGCACTGCAATGATTCATCTGAACATTGATAGGACCCTTGTAAATTTGCTTCACTCATGTCATATAGCAAGCATTACACAAGGATGTATTTTTAACAAGCCTTTGTGATGGTAAGGATGATTGAGGCAGATCTTATGGGAGGCACCATCATGCAAATGAAAAAATTTGATGAAGCAGCTACCTGGTGTGAGTGTGACTGAGTAGGTGACGAACTTCTTAAAGTGCTTTGGAGCTGGCTTTTAGAGCTCCACTTTTAAGTTTCCTGAATCTTCAGCTGAAGTTAAAACTGGGAACTTCCTCCTCAGATTAAATAGTAAGTTAGCCCAGTGGCTCAGTGGTTACCAGGAGGGTACTAGGAGTTTTTTCCAGGAGCTGTGGGTGGTGGTGGTGAAGGTCACTCTTGGAAAATACTTTTTTTTAAATCTTAAGAGTTGCACTTTCTGTTAAGTTAAGAAAAAAACCCATAAATGAAGAAGCAAGACATATCAGGGATGGAATGGTCAGCTGCTGGTCAAGCATATCCTTTCTCTTGGCTTATGGCGTAAAGCCTCCAGTACTGATACAATCATTTGCACTTTTATCAGCTACTATATAGTATAATCTTGTTTTTAAGATGCCAGGACAGTAATTAGGTCAATACTGCAGATTGTATTGCCAGCTGACACTATCTGAAATGTTTTGGTTTTGAATGGTCTATTAGATACTCCACAATGTGCATAATATATTAGCTCAACCACAGACACAATTGTGGAAACTGAACTATGAATAGTTCTCTTTTAAAGGTCACTCATGCCTCATTTACAGAACATAATGAATTCGTTTGCCTGGGGAATACATGTAAATCTTTCATGAATGCCTAATTGATTTAATTTTGGACCATTAAATAATGAGAAAGGCAGACAAGTCAGTTTTTGCTCAAAGAAATTGCAGCAGGTGCTACGAATGTTCACTTAATGGCACATGTTGATTATTGTTTTTGAGTCTTCTACATACTATATATACTACTATACAGCATCCTGGTGATAGATCCTGAGTGACAGCTTTTATAAATCGCTGATGCACAGATTCACAGTAGGCTTCAGTATGTCCTGATGCAGAGCAGGCTGACAGAAAATATGTTCCACCTAACCTTCTGCAGTAGCTGAGTATAATGAGGATGATGCCATTAGTCTTTTGATGTCAGAGACAATAAGGCAAACAGGGTACCATCACATTTATTGTAGCTTATTGGAGGTCAGTGTCAACAGATCATCTGTTGCATTCATGACAGGTAATAACATTGCCAATAATATTGCACACATTCACATTTTGGGAAATAAGCTTTTTTTTTTTTTTTTTTGCTTTTTTTGCCCAAAGTTAGATGAATAAAATGATACTAATCCATAAAGTATGATGAAAGCTAATTTGGCATAAACACTGTAAACACTGGAGCTATTCTGAATTGTTTTTTAAAAAAATGCCTAAAACACATACATAGCTGTATTTAATATATGAAACGTAGTTAATCCATCCTCTTTTCGAAACTTTAATTCAGTTTCTCTTCTCCTATTTCATCAAATAGCAGACTGCTCCTCTCACATCTTGCATGAACACTTTGCACCTCATCCTCCCCTGCTCTGCTGTGTTTTATTGATACTTAAGTGGGTATCTGTGTCTGTGTGCTGTGTCTCATCTGCATCTTGCTAATCATGCTTGTTATTATAAGCTGATAAGTTAGCACTCCATACTATCATCTAGACATGGTCACTTTATGAATCCAAGATGATGGCGCCACAATGCTAAAAAAAAACAGCTTCAAAGTGAGAGTTCTCTCTGTGATACTAATCTAAGCTATGCTAATGGGTTAACTGTAGCTCTAGAGCAGGTTGTGTACAGTACCAGAAAGTCAGTACCAGTCTGCATGTTAAAATTGCCCCCAATACATCCATTTATTTGTGTGTGTGTGTGTGTGTGTGTGTGTGTATGTGTGTGTGTGAGAGAGAGAGAGAGAGAGAGAGAGAGAAAAGAGAGATACTGTAAAGTGTATGGAATAAATTGCATGAATTTGTGTGGGAATCAGTCGATGTGGCTTGTAGTATAAAGGCACTTTGAGTGCAGCTAGTGTGAAAGGTCATGGCTGGCATCACACTGGATTAATTCAGCTTCATTGCAATTCATTACTTGAAAATCCAAGAGCCATGTGACAGTACTAAAAACACTAACACAGTGAAATACTTTACTTTCAGATGTGACAGATATAAAAAATTCTCTGTTTGTCTATAAGGAATACTACTAGATAGCATCTGATGTTTTTATTCAATTTAAACTTACATGAAGATAAAAAAAAAGAAAGCAATAATATTATTTGAAATAATGTCAATATAAGAAAGAGAGTGATGTTTGTTACACTTAATTCATATTGTGCTCCAGAACTTTTTCAACTTCGCTGCATAACTTCCTCAGGGTTTTTAAACTTTAAAGACAACTGCCTTCTGAATGAACTGAACAGGCTGACCTTGACAAAATGTGTGATTCTATATAAATGTGTCTGGGTGTGTGTGTGTATGTGTGTATTCACATTCCAGGCAGTGATTGTAAGTGATTTAATAAAACTGCCATATTTCTTTTCTCGTGCTTTTTCTCTCACTACCCTCGAGCTCTTTCCTTGAAAGAATAGATCCAATCTCTTTTTACAATACCCACATGAAGGCCTTGGCAGTCGTTGGCACAGATCAATCTTTCTGGCTTGAAAGTTAATCTGGGAGAGGGGCCTGTTTGTCTATGCCCTGACATGCTCAGCTGTCGGTCAAAGAGCTCAGTGCACCTGTCCTGACAGCTGTAGAGCTTACTTCCAAAAGTGCCCTCCCAGGACCCACTGACTACCATCTAACGCCATCAAAAATTCTTGCAAAAACATTTAAGTGTGCCCAGTTTGCTTACTTTATATTATATATTTAAGACATTTAGATGGCACATATGGAGCAAGGATTGCACCCATGTATAGTCAGCTGCTAGTTTAGTAGGTGCACTTGGCTAAAACGGAGCAGTCCCTTCCATAAATCCTAGCTTTAGCATTTAAGGGTTTTCCAGTATTTCCCTTTAAACAGGGTGGACAAAACTGAGGAGAAAGTATTTACATCCTTTACTTTATCCTACTACACTATTCAAATACTCCAATAATATAGTAGTCCTCCACTGAAAATAATATATGGTAAATATAATTAAGCAAATATGCTGATATTATATAGTATTATTTTCTTGATGTACAAAATGTAAATCATATTAGAAGCTATCAGTTATCATGTTTTTGCTATAAATGATCAATTAGTTGATTGGTTTACGGTGGTGCTTTTTGTATTGTATGTACAATACTATGCAAAAGTCTTGAGCCACCTCTCATTCCTTTGTGTTTTGCTGGGAAAATGGGAAATCGGTGCAGCAATTTAATGAAACGGGCAAACATAATTGGAAATAGCGTATATAAAACAAAAGAGTTTGTACACTTCTAACAAGTTTGAAAGTCGATATTTGGTATGACCACCTTTATTCTTCGATTCAGCCTGAACTCTTTTAGGAAAGCTTTCTTCTTATTTCTTTAAGTAGTCTTCAGGAATAGTTCCACAGACTTCTTGAAGGACTTTCCAAAGCTCTTCTTCTTCTTCTGTCAAGCACTTCAATAATGCTTCAATAATTATTGAAGTGCTTCAATAACGTTGAGGTCTGGGCTCTGGGGAGGCCAGTCCTTAACTAATAATGTTCCACTATGTTGTTTTTGTTTTTTTTTTAACCGGGAGATAGATGTATTAACTCTATTTTGAGAGAGTTTTTTGAGACATGACAGGCAACACTGACCTAAAAGGGTTTTCTTAAATATCTTAAAGCTCCCAGAGAGACGGGACAAGATGCAAAATTTATGCAGAATGGCCCTTTCCAGGTTCAGGATCATGCAGTACCAACCACTAGGCCACTTTGCTATTAAAAGTAAATAAAAAATGAAAGGAACAAGGGAGATTATTATTTATAGGAATCAGAAATCTGTGTGTTTTTTTTATAGGCCATGTAATTCAAAATTCCGTTGTTGCTGCAAACTTACACTTTACATGATGCAGGAAAAACACTTTCCTTGTTCTTCTGTGTATTATATATATTATACATAGTTTTCATGTGTAGGAGTACTGTACATACATTATGCATGCTGTACACACAAATGCCTTAAAATAACATCACTGATCAAGCAATGACCATGTGATGTAATACATCACAAGGATCACTTCTATACTTAATGTTTGAAAAGTGATATATATTTCTATACAACATATTGTTCAACTAAAACACAGTGAAGGCAACGAAAACAAAGGAACGGCAGCTTTTATTAAGTGACTTTGTGTTTTAATGGCAGTGCCATGTGTGTGCAGAACATCACAGTGTAAATCTGTAGCCAAACGGAAGCTAATAAAAAGGATGGATCCGTGTAACCTGAGTCAATACAGAGTCAACAAGTCTGGGCTGTGACAGGTTTATTGAGCCTATTCATTCAGAAGGACGACCCCCTTAGCTGCTGTGCACACAGATAAGGAATGAAGAGTGCAGCCAAAACGCACAAATGCAAACCTCAAAACAAGTGACAACTAAAATTGTCAATGTTACGAAGCAACAGTGTGAAGGACGAAAAAAAAAAAAAATCTCTGTCTCTCTGTCTTTTCATCTGCATCTCTCTCCACCTATCTCTATGAAGCGACAATTCGCTCTAAGTTGCTATACAAAAACTTGATAAAATGAGATGCCTCTGGGTTCAGTAACATTGGTTTGGTGGTGAGACAGACCAGAGTTCATAGTAGCTTTGATCATTTGTAACAGCTTGAGGGTATGTGACATTTATGCTGCTCACAAGTACATGTTTTTGTCAATAATTGCCATTGGGGGAATCAGGGCGCTATGTTTTGAAGAAATGAGGGGAGGTGCTGGCAGATTGCACAGCAATGTTGTTGATGGTGTTTTGTTTTTCATGTTTGTTCCTTATATGTCCAAAAAAATTTTTTTTTCTTGTACTATTTATATGTAAAGACTAAGGGCTAACAAACTGATTCCCATTGTGGTGAATCATGCATAATAAGTTCTAAACAATTTTGTCTCTGAGGATACAACTGTCTCTAACTATTATAAGCCCATTAAAACGAGGGCTATAAAGAATCTGGCCCTGACATTTTTAATCTACATTAATCACTGTTTATACAAAGAGGATTGGCCTGAGGTGTAGAGACATACAAAGCATTTATATTTTTAAAGCAGTATTTTCTGAAGGTTGTTGACAAGCATCCTCAAATGACTGCCTGAATTCAGATTAGGACTGAACCAGTGATGAACAGTATTTGTGCTCTGCGTGGAAAATTTAGGACATATTAAAATTAAAACAGAAAAGGGTGGATGGGTAACATTAAAACCAAACTGTGCATCATTTGGAAGATGAGAAATTATGTATTCCTCCTCTTACTAATGAAAATGTATCATTTGATCTGCAACAACTGAAAACTTTATGATGACTAATATTAAGTAGAGATACAGCTGTGCACCTCCGCACTCAGTAAGTAAACTGAATTAATGATATGACTCTTTCTGTTATGCTGAATTTTTGCATTTGCATGGCACAGGCAGGACTGAAGTGTTTTTTGTTTTTTTTTAAATAAGGTGTGAAAAACAATCTACCTGTCAACAGAAGCTATTCACATTGCCTCCATCAGTTCAGGGAGTCTAAAAATTCTGTCTCCATATGAAACTGTGGCTCTTTGCCACAAAATGCCATCCAGATGCAGCTTTGCAGACCAACTGCCCCCACAGTGGGTGTGTCATGTAGCAAAGTCTGTGTGTCAGAAACACACTTTTCCTTCTCCATTTTAACACCTCCGTCCCCCACAGCCACATATTCAGAGGGCTCTTTTAATTAACGGGCAGGGTATAAATACACCTACTCTTTTCTCTCCCCAAAAATGACATTAGAAGAGCTTCTAAGGGGCAATTTCTGCAGTGGAAATATTTATGGAAGTGCTTAAGTTTCTGCAGCATTAAAGAACCTTATTTGGGAAACCTTTGCCTTTCTGCAGCCCTAACATGAGCTTTTGTCTTTTTTTGTGTGTGAATTTACATTCACCAGTTTATAAAAACCAAAAACCAAAAATTCTAATTCCTTCCTTTTTAATTTTTTTTTTAAATTTTATTTATTCAAATTCCTTCCTACAGCAAAGGATAAACTCTCATATTCAAGTCTTATGAAATAGATTCTGCCTACAAACACATGGCACTGTCAATAATTTAATACAATTTTCACATACGACAATTTCTTTATTGCATCTTTTTGATATATAGCGCTTTTGGAATAACCACACTGAGCATACATTTCAAGTTAAGTTTCCTCCATCTCAGAAATACTTCATGCTAATTGCTTCTGAATGGCACATTATGTAGGAGGCCCTCCACACATGATGTGTCTGTCCCAGTATCCACACATGCACTCTTGTGCACTTGCGTGCGCCAGGTTGTAGGCGAGAAAAAATGCCTACACAGTACACTTGACCTGCACTTGATAAGCTCTTTTCTTGATTGTGCTTTGAAGCAGTACAATATTCAGAGCTGAATGTATCCCATATTCACTACAGTCTACTGCACCCCACTTGTCTAGCTCTTGGGTTAGACAGAAGGAGGTTTAGCTTTGTGACATGTTGAATTTAACTTAAATACACTGACTATTACTCGTGACTATAAACTATAAAGTTATAGTAAAATCACACAAGATAGATCATATACAAATCTGCTTTACTCAAACTGAATGGTAAGAATAAGAATCATCCATCCATGCATGGAGCCCATCCCAACTGGAGGAAATCCATCCAGGGATAAGGAGAACATGCAAACTCCACACAGAAAGGCCCCAGTGGACCAGGAGGTTCAAACTCATAACCTATTTTTTGTGAAGCAATAGTGCTAAATGCTGCATCCACATGCTGCCTAGAGTAAGATCAATGTTAAATTTCATTTTTTTGAAAATTTAGATATAGATTTTGTATCTTCAAAAACCTTTGTGGAAGAAACAAAATCACAATCTCATGTTGTTTCCTTTATGTGCAGCAGACAAT
The DNA here is from genome assembly GCA_034780415.1 of Cichlasoma orientale. Taxonomy (NCBI): domain Eukaryota; kingdom Metazoa; phylum Chordata; class Actinopteri; order Cichliformes; family Cichlidae; genus Cichlasoma; species Cichlasoma orientale. The sequence goes on along the minus strand of JAVDPK010001727.1, from coordinate 16,604 downwards.
AAATGCAATAAATGCCTCTAGCTCTGGTTTGGAGCTCAGGTTTGCTATGTGGGGGGACTACATGTCAGGACCACTTCAATAAACAATAGAACTGTTAATCCACCTGCAGAAATTTACATTGTGCTGTCTAGACAGCAGAAGTAAAGCCTTCCTCAAAGAACAGAGCAGACATCATTTGCACTAAACATAGCATGAAGGGGAGGATTGGGGTGGAAATGGGTTGCAAAGTGGCTTGCTGAGGCAGCAGCAGCTGTTTACAGACTATAACAGCAGACATAATACTATGCTCAATTCACATCATTAAAGAGCCCATTATTAATTTTATTATTAAGTTTGTACCAGTTTGCATGCTTCCAGCCTAAATTTCACTGTGATAGTGAAATATCTCACCCTTTTGACAACTGTCCAGTACTGTAAATGTGCATTTAATGCACCCAAAATTGGAAGCATAAGGGTGCAATGTTATTGCGCCATCATGGCACACGAGTACTGTGGCGATGTTACTTGTGAAGCTTAGGCGTAAGTTCAGTGAGGAAGATCTGCAGTCACTTCTCCGTCTGCTTTCCTGGGTATTTGACTGTTGGTTTATTCTTCACATCTCTTCTGCTTTTCCATGTTGTCATACTCAAAGCTGATTGCTCATTGCTCTAGTCCAATCGTCTTTCTGCCCGCATACTTCAAGCCAATCAGTCTTCACTTTGCATACTTTAAATCTCACTGCTTATCTCTCATTCATACTTGCAGACTCATTCGTGCAACCCACCTCCTCCCCATCTCCACCTCATCCAAATCACTCAGTGTGCCATCCAAGCCTCCATCTTTATCTTCACCACCACCACCACCACGTGCCCTAATTCCTATCATCTCTGCAATTAGGTTCTGCTTCGATGGGCCATCGGAGTCTAATCGCCAAATAGATTTATTGAATTCTGTATATCAATAAATAATGTTTAACTTTTCCTAATGATCTCTCCTTATTGAACTGCTAGTATGTCTGTTTCTGTACCTGCCTGCTACACTTATTTTCAGAAGATAAATCAACTGCTCCTGACCAATTATTGGCAGATGACAAGCCCTTAAAAATGATCTCCTTCTCAGTCACAAGCAGGTTTTGCAGGAACAAAGTCTCCTAACACCAAATAATCTGTTCCTTTTAATTCATTGGCCTTAATATTTGTAAAATTTGGCATAACCCTGTTGTTTCCTCCTTCATCTTTTCTACCTTCTAAGCCATGGCTATAAAAAAAAAAGAAAAATTCCTGAATACATGGCACACAGCTATATACTGTACTTAACATGCTTCTTGCCAATACTGCAAAAAAAAAAAAATAAATAAATAAATACAGACCTGTAACATGACAGCTGGGATAGGCTGAAATTCCTTATGTGTTTAGCAGGTATTGGATAGTAAGGTTTGCATCTCATAGACTGTAAAGAGTCAAGAAAAGATCAACTTGCTCTATTATTTGCACCTGTTGCGGTATTCTATAGTGCACCATACAACCCTGAAAAATATGTGGCTTACATCTTGTTACAGTTTTTTACTCGCAGCAGAAAGTGTATTTAGCTCACAGAATATTTTGATGTCTCAAGGTGATCGCTCTGTAAAAATGGTGCTGTAAAACTAGGGACATCTTAGCTGTGAATATGTGGAATGACATTCAGCTGCTGTTTCATTCTGAGGTTTGCTTATTAGCACAGCAATATGTGTTGCTATGCTATATGTTGTCCTAGATAGAAAGAAAACAAGGAAACAAATGTGGGAATGTCTTCCATCAGCTGTTCAAATATTAAATTTTATTTTAGTGTTTTGCAGTTTTTGTTAATCATAAAACAATTTCATGATAAAACAAACAAACAAACAAATGATCACCACAAAAACATTGCACTAAAGTAGGGATTTTTGTCTTTTGCAAACTGAAAACAACAATGTAATTTGTAAAGCATCACAGCAGCCAAAGTACAATTTCCAAGGTTACCCATCTGGAAACAAACCTAATTATAAAGTGTTACATGCAACGAGAGGCCTTTAGCAGAGGTCGAATCTTGTCTCGTTATAGCTCTACTTCATGTGAAATCTAAGTCTTCCCTGCTACCAATAACTGTTAACTTTAATGACTTCAATCATCACAGCTGACTTGTTTTAGACACATCAATCTGCAGCTCTATCTTGAACTCAAACTGTTTTCCATTGCCCTCAAACACGCCTTGAATGTATGAGAGAGCACCCGACACAATGAAAACTGATGTTTGATAGAAGCAGCTTCTTCCTTCATTTAAGTGGGTAATTGGGGAACTGAAAAAAAATTATCTTTCTGAAAACACAGCTTCTGCTTTTTCAGATTTTTTTTCAAAAATATTCCATATCCATCTTAAATTGGAAAGATCTTTTTCCGTGCTTTACAAAAATGATTATTGTGTTTCCCAATTCTGTGCCCATAAATACAGCACAGAATAGTTGCATTTTAACACACAGTGATAAGGTGACACAGCAGTGATTTCCTCTCTATTTGCCCACAGCTGTCAGGATGATTTGCTACACCATATGCTATCATTTTCACGATCAGACAAACACTTTTTATTTCTGCTTAAAGCATATTTCACACTTCCTATAGAGATAAACGTGTTATTTGATTCAGATCCTTTGTATTGGTCTGACAGCTACAGTAATTCACACTGTTGATCAGCAGATGTTAATGTCTATGCTCTTATAATTTTAAACACGGGCTCTCACTGGACTCTCATTAAATGGGATCAGTTGGACCACTGAAGTTATATTTCTCATTGGTTGATGGTAATGGCTTTCAATGAAAAAAAAAGTTGTACTGTTTGTTAATTCATATCTAGACTACTTCACATTATGTGCCATAAATTGGTCTGGTCGGGGTTCATTTCCTAACTGTGTTTGTTAATATCAATCACTGACAGGAAGCTGTTACCTAGCAACATATTTACAATAAAAAGCAAGAGAATAATCCTCAGTGTTCACACTGTATTCCTGCCTTTTTTAGAGAGTGTTTTTGTGTTGTTTGCTTTGAAGTGGAGGCATTAAGTCACTAATGTCCCACATGAATGTTCAATTTAATTTCATTTGAGGTGACAAGTTCAAAACCTAAGAGGACAAAATACATGAGACATAAAACAAGAAGATCAATACCATTCTCACATCTGCAAATATGAAGCTGCACCAAGGAGCTAGGAGCTTAGCTTAGCACAACAACTGGAATCAGGAGGAAACAGCTTGCCTGGCTCTGACTTAGAGTAACAAAATCCACCTACAAGGTCTTCCAGAGTTTCATTTCATTTTCTTAATCCATGGAAAGCTGAACTGTTGGTTTTTTTTTTAAAAAATGTGTCACACTAAATTAAATCAAGTTACTTCAGGAATAGAACAGCTGGAGACTAGAGGCCTTTAAACATACAAGATACAAGAATAAAAATATGGAAGAGAAATAAGGAACATTTCTCAAAAATTAAAACCATCACTTTATCACTTTAAACCACAGAAAAAACATGTTTGGTCTGAAATTAAAGTTTCAGACAAAACACACACACACACACACACACACACACACACACACACACACACACACACACATATATGTGTGTGTGTGTGTGTGTTGTGCACCATGTGTTTGTGCATCTGCATAACAATGATGAAATCTTTGCCAGCTAGAGAGAATTGGGTAACTTATTAGCTTTCAGGTAAGGACTCATAAAAAACTGAAACCTGAGTAGTGAAAGTGAGTGTTCTTCACTGAATTGAACACACTAATAATAGAAAGAAAAGAACTTTAGCCAGTGGCAAAGTTGGAGAGTTGGCAGAGTTTATAGTTTATTGAGCTCTTGCCAGGAGGAGACCTTCACAGGTGGTACATAGCTATACCAGGCCCTGGCTTATGGTTAGTTATAATAATTCAGAATTCAGCGCTTTAAGATACTGACAGAAGCATATAAGCTGACACACATGAAGTTGCTTGACATTGGTGCACTCAAAGAATCAAAATATCAGGCCATACTACTGCGTACTGAAGCATGTACTGTGTGTGGGTGCTTCCTTCTTTCTGGCTGACCTGCATTAATCTGACCTAGAGTGGAGCTCAGAGTCTCAGCTCTGGGTGGTCAGTGTTCTCACACTGCATATTATTGTGTGTCCTATAGTTGTGCGTACTATGTGTATGTGTGTGTAGTGTAGGGATGTTGCCCTGGGAACAGAAGATGGTGACAGAAGTCTTCAACACACAGGCCATGCAATCATACCTCCTGACCACAGAAAGGATCCCTAATGAGCCCATGTTCATGCTGGATGAGTGAACAAACCAGTGCACGAGGTGTTAAGGGAAGTTTCTGCATTGAGCTGTAAATCAGTGTTCTCAGTGTGCCATGCAGTCTGAAGGTTTTGGTTATTTTGGATGTTATCTCACTAGTTTTAAATTATTCAGTATGACATGAGGCACATTACAAAAAAACTTCTTGAGAATGCACTTTTCCCCCAGTATAGAAAAATGTGTCTCCTTCATTAACCTTACAAGATTTGTAGAGGATTGTGTCTGCGTCATAATTATCTTCTATTCTTGATTTTTTTTTAATCTACAAAATGTGATTTGAGATTGTTTACCACACATTTTTTTTATCCAGTCCCCATCTTACTGATCTCTTCATCTTGCATTAATTATGTTCATCCATCCATCTATCCATCCATCCAGTGGATGTTTATTTTGGAACAAATTAATTTTGATAAGGCATCAATTGTTTCTTCCAGCTTGATTGGTTTGGTTGACTTGAATTTCTGGAATATTGAAATATTGTTGTCTTCTCAATTTACTGACTTTTCAGTCTTTATCCATGATTGGTCCATTATTTAAAGATTACCGATCAAAGGTGTACTTTGGAGCCTGGGTTCCTGTGTTTAATGATAATGATGTAGATAACTACCAATAATACTTGACCACAAGCATTTTAACTAGATTCTATCATAATTCAGCACTATTACCAGCTTGGTTCACATTTAAAGTTTGATTGAGTATATTTAACCCAAGGTGTGAAAGTGTGGGGTATGAGTAATGCATGGTGTGTATGGATGATTTTAAGTGTATATAGGGTGCTAAGGTGCTAAGCATTCATTTACCTTTTCTTCTCTTTTTCCCCTTAGGGGATTCCATCCATCTCATCCCTATCCCTACCGTCCTCTTCTGTCACACCAGCCCTCTGCATGTCCTCCTTCACCACATCCATGAACCTTCTCTGTATTTTTTTCTATTTTCCTCCTACCCGGCAGCTGCATCTTCAACATTTTTTGTCCAATATATCCACTATCCCTCCTCTGCACATGTCATGAGGAAGCAAGAACAAAATAAACCTAACAAACCATGAGAAAGTGGAAGCTGCCCAGTGAGACACATGAGCTTAAAGAGCAGGCTTTATACTCTTAGAGTCTCTCACCTCTCAGGTGGAGCAAATTCTCTGACAACTCACTAAAACTGTTGCTGAAAGTAACAGATTTGTGTTTTCCTTGTTTGAATCTTCTTAGTTAATATAACACAGCAAATGCTTCTCAAATACATCTCGACACCTTTTCGAAGTTGAAAATAGCGCTGAAAATTCACAGATATGTTTATTTGGTTTATTTCTTGTTTATCAACTCCCAAGAAAATCCACTGTCAACATTAAACTATATTCTGTATAGACACTATGGTACTGCAACACAGGCCCAATAAATATAGTATACAGCACGTGGATGTCACACATGAAAGATGGAGTTTAAATAATTTTATAGAACCACCAAAGTCCACATACAAATCAAACCATGAAGCTTTTGCAAGCTGTTGCCACTGAGTACAAAGTAATATTTACAGCTCAGACATTTTGTCCCGTTCTTTATGGAGAGTAATAAAAAAAAATTAGTCAATATCTCACAAAGTAACAGTAAAGTAACAACGCTCCGATCAAGAAGTACAGTGATGTTAAAGGAGTACGCTGGCGCAGGAAATAAAGAAGAAACAAATCTTTATAGCAGAAAAGGAACTGCACAGTACCATGACTTAATGAAAACAATACCTTTATTTGGGTTATGTATAGCTTCATATTTACACAAAGGAATGCTTATTAAAGTTATCTACTGCTGTATAAATGGTCCTTTACCATTAACATAGCCAGAGAGGTGGAGAATGGGATGTTTTGCAAATACAAAATACACAGTTACAGTAAAAATGCTTTTAGCACAGCCAGCATTCATGCATGAGAGCTGTTACTATTGGGCTCACAAAATATACTGCACTGAATAAGGCATAGAAACTGTTGCTGAAGTTACAAAAAAGCTGTTCTGTCAGAGTACTAAGTTAAAGGCAACTGAACTTTGGGTTGCTGTAAGGACTTTGACTTAGTACTTCAAGATGTCATAAGACCTGAATGTCTGAGATTTTTCATAGACACAAAAAGCCGTTTTTTGCTAAAAAAAAAAAAAAAAAAAGAAAAGAAAAAAAAGCGCCAACATTAACTGTACAGGTGCATTATGTTTCACCACATTTCTCAGCGTCTTGAACAAGGTCAAGTGCTAAACTTTTGAGAGTAAAAGTACAAAGACCAATTGAAAGCGAAATGGAGGCAGTGAAAAGCAGGAATAAATTAGCAGATCACAATGAATAAATGGCAAAGAACGAATGGAAACAAAACGAACAATTAACGAACACAGTCAAAAATGAATAAATTAGAGGGCCTGAATAAATGTAATACTGAACGAGAAAACCATTATAAATACGCAGACTTCATTTTGGAAAAGCTTTCATTTCCGAGTGAAAAGAGAAATTACTTTAAGTTCACTGTTAAGTGTTTCAGAGTTTCAAGTGCCATTATTTAATCCAAAATGTTTGCAGGATATTTCATGATGTACTGAATTTGTTAATTTTGTGCTGTGTTTTATTTTATAGGCGGTGTGACATTTTCAATTAGGCAATATCTGAATCAATTAACTCCTATGAAAACAGGTAAACAGCTTGATGTCAGTAAATAAATACAATGTAAAAACGGCAGAGCTTATTAGGAGAATTAAATAAATTAATAAGTAAATAACATTTATTTTAACATTCAGGCACAACCTTTATTTCCATATTTAATTTCTTTCATGTGTAAAGTATGCCCACTCTCCCACCCTCCCTCTAAGAGTCGTCCTCAGTTTTAATGATGTGGAAAAGTGTAACATTAAACAGCACCTGGTGGCCATTATTCCAGCCGTAGAGGGCACGGTCCCTGGCATTGTAGTCCAACATAGACATGTGAAAATACTGGTTATGAAAGGGTATGTCTGTATACTCGTATGTGGAGGTTTTAGTGGAGTAGGCATAGTACACCTTGGCTCCGGTCAGGTGGGAATTAGTGATGTAGAGAGTCCCACAGATCATAAAAGACTCGCCTGCATTCCTCTTTGAGTATTCTGTGTTCCATGTATTGATGATCTGAAGCGTGTCCGGATTCAGCTGGCTGATGACGATGTTGCCAGCATTTTGGTTGGTTGCGTACACGGCCCACAGTCCCAGCTCATCTGCCATCAGGTCAATGTCTGAGAAGCCCCCCCAGGTGTATGGGTACACGTTATGGAAGCCTGCCGACTCCAAAGCCCTCTGCGTGACCACGCGACCTGTCTCGAAGCTGTACCTCACGATGATGTTACTCTGCATCTTGTTGTAGTACAGAGAGCCGTTGTATACCACGTGGTTTGTTCCAGCCCATTTGAAAGGCAGATTGTAGGTTCTGGATTCAACTCCTGACACAAAATCAGCGATGGACTTATACTCTTTTACTATCTTGTTGTTGGTGTAGCTGTCCATGTACCAGACCTGGGGAAAAAAAACATGACAATGACAAATATATATATGTATAAACCCTCAGATACGCATATATAGTTCTCATTAGCTAAATGGTCAATGATACACCTGTGACTCCAAACACCCTCAGAAACCCTCAGATTTTGGAGTTTTAATACAGAATCAAGTAAGATGCAAAAGAATTACAGTTTTAAGACTGATTATTTAAAAGGGTTTTAATCATTTACTAAGGATTTAGGTACTGTTTGTCAAGTGTTTTTTAAGACTAGTCATCGGGGCAGTGCTTTGATAAATAGGCCAGTCTGCATCTGGTTTAACCTACTTCATGCTGCTGTATTAAAATCGTGATAAATAAGAAAATGCACAACAAGAGTAAAAAAAAAAAAAGGCAGGGAAGAAGGCTGCTGGTTAAAGATAGAAAGCACAGGGGAATTTTTCAAAATATGTAAAAGATTATTAAAAAAAAAAGAAGAATGTTAAACAGCTGGAAAGGTTATGTTGAAAATCTGTCTGACATGTTATGCCTGAATTTATTTTTTTATTTTTTTTACATTTATAGTGTTGAAAACTGTCTATCTCTGCAGTCTTTTTGTATGCTCAAAAACTGACTGATGGTAAGGCTTTAACACATTTGACAAGGATACACACAATGCATTTGGAGATAAAGACTGAAAGTTTGTCCTCCTCTTTTCTTAGTAACTCTAATCTGTGTCTTTGTGCGTCACTTTTTTTTTGTCTTTTGAAGTAACAGTTTATTGTGTACGTTTATTTTGAAATTTCTGTGTCGTGTCCAACATTGGCAGTCATGTCTGGACAACTGAAGTCTCAGCAGTCTTGAACAGCAGTAGTGAACAAAGGGCAAAATTTTCTACTAAGCTTTCCACATTCTGCTAGAATAAAGCAACCATCCAAACAGTTCATGTACTGTATATCAAACAGGTGAGCAAGCAACATTAAGTTTAATGTCTGAACTCAGCAGTCAAGGGTGCAGAAAGCTTTTAGTAGGTATGATGCTGTATTTCAACATCTCTCCCCTTTGAACAAAAGGAGGGACATGAGCATACATAAATTATTAAACTGCTCAGTGTTGCTTCAAAGACTTACAACCTAAAGCGATGCACATAAACTCACCCTGTTGTTTTTGGGAGATGCCTGTGGGTCGGTCATCCAGGCTCCGAATCTGGTGCCTGAAGTTTTCACCGTCAGTGGGCCGGTGATCTTCATTAGCTTGCCACATGCTGAAAACACATTCTGCAGCTGTGGTCACATATGTTATGATATGACTGGAATTTATCTCAAAGCGCTGGACTGCTAAGTGGGTTCTGGACTGTTTGTGTGCAGCATCTGGACACTGCTGCATTTCTGTCAGCTTATTAAAGATATACAGTATACTAGAAAACAAGAAAAGAACAACAACCCCTTCCGGATGTGTCAGAGCTGGGAGAACACTTATCCCATATGGTTTAATATTCCAGGTACTTGGATTACACTTAATTTATCTTGCCAGGCATTTTAATGGTGCCAAATGACAGTAGGCTATCACTTGCACACAAGCTTTCAAGTTCCCTATTAAGTATTGAAGTGCTATTTTACCCAATCAATCAAAGCTCACATGCAGTGAATGCTTAAGCAATCATCTCCAGCTCCGACAGATTTCCAGCCACGTCCTATTAGCATTCCCATGTTAGCTATTTATGTTGACACTTTGACAGGAGCCATCACTGTTGATAACCTGGCAGTTGGCAAATTGGAGCTTTAGTTATTCAAACCTTTATCAAAGGCTACGCTGCTCTAGGGGCAGAATTGATCTTATTAGATGAATTAAACTTCAATGCGTAGAACAGTGTAACCACAATTTTTTTTTTTTTTTTACAAGTGCAAGTGGCAAAAAAAGAAATGAGAAGTAATTTTTGAGTCAAAATGATCGATCATCACTTTGAATAAGCCTGAAATAGATTTTTTCACTTAAAAATCAGAGTACAAAGCTTCACATTTATCTTTAGCTTGAAAGAATGTTCTCTCACTCTGGGGCTTTTCTCAGTAAAGTTATTTCAACCTCCAGTAGCAGTTCTGGTCTGTGGATCTAAAATGCCAATCTGCTAGTAGCTGCAAGAAATGTGTCTATGAACCCCTCTGGCACTGGATAATCTGATCTCACTGTGCCTGGATGACCCTTTTCTCCACCACTGGACTTACTGAGTTTACTCATACAGTTGCGAAGCCTATTTTCCAGGTTTAGGACCCTTTGTTGCAGCTCCTCGTAGTCATAAGCTCCCATCTCCTCCTGAATGCCCATCAACACACCAGACAGGTTTCTGATCTCCTCTTTGAACTGGGAGATGAGCTTGGCGTCTGTCTTGTACTGCTCCAGGACTGGGATCAGCGGCTGCAAGGACTCCATTTTTCCCTTTAGCTCCTGGAACAGACAGGTAACACAACAGGTATTTGGGCTGAAAAAATACTAGTCTCAACAAATCTCTCAGTTTGGCAGCATATAAGTACAGCGATACCCGCATCTTCTTATAGTTACCTATCAATACTTACTGCTTTGTTTTGCACAAAATACAGCGTCACTTCTTATTATAACAAAAGACATCGTTGAGTCGAGGGAAAACAGCAATAATAAAAAAAAAAACAGAGTGAAGAGGAATACATATTTGCAAGAAGGTTTACCTATCAAACTTTCTGATATAAGTGAACTTAAGCAAACATAAAAGAAGAAACAACCAAACAAATTCCACTAGTGGATAATACTACTAATAATAATTTAATGGAAATCTTCTTTCTGCGAAAATACATTTAGTACTCCTCACAATGAAAGGTAATGGAATTACACTGAGTAAACATTTAAAACCAGTAGCTGAATTAGAATCTTTATCTTTCTAAAAACAAAATCCCAAAAGAAAGTTAGTGAAAGGAGGAAGCACTGGTATGCATTAACAATAGGTGAGTGAGTGCAAACTGTAGTGGAGGCGAGGAAGACATGAACTCACCAAGGTTCTGCTCGCTGCACCTATTCTTCTCAGTCACTGCTGTAAAAACAGCTGTTTTATGGGCAAAACAAATTGATAAATGTTTATTCATAAAGTTGCCATCAGGATATTTGTTATTACTTGGTATCCATCCTGGGAGCCGCCTTCAGATTCTGTCTAGCTTTTATGACAACCTTGCCCTTGGCTGGGCAGTGGTGGACCTGTATTGATCTTATCAGGAGTGAAAGTTGATCAATTCAGATGCATCTCAGGTATCCTTGGAAGAGGTCCCATCCCAGGCTTTCCTGTGATGTTTCTCAAAAAGTTAAACATCAAACAAAAATATACCTGAAAGTTTTTGTTGACGAGTGTCTTCCTATCTGCTTCGATCTGCCGGAACTTTGACCGCAGTCCTTTGATCTGGCTCTCCATTCTCATGATATACTGAAAGTCCCTCTGCGTCCGCAGGTTCAGCACCTCGATTGACTGTGACATGTTCTGCACCTTTTGAAAAGAATGAAACAGCGCTGCATTGATTTTTCTGTCCACCACAAGATTAAAATGTCCCCCATGTTCAGCCTTTCAGTAGGATGCCATGCTCTAACTTCCCGAGGAACAAATCAACATTTTGACCTCCAAAGTGATTGTCTTTTAACAATTCAGCAGAGTAGAGCTTCAAATGATTTTTACATGGGCACAGCACTATCACGTGGCCGTGTTCGCTCAGTTTATAAATTTGGCTTCCTTTTTATGAGATCTAATTCTAAATAACTTGAGTCTTTTTCAAATGTCATAGACATCCGATGGCTTTGGATGACATCTTTAAGAGCAAACACTTGATGCAGAGACTTTACAGTTTGTCTTTGTGGTTTAACAAACACTAAATTTATGGGGGCATGCGAAAAAGAAGAGCTATCTTCCTTTCTCTCTTCTCTCTAACTCAACTTATAATGAACCAGCAGTACCGGAGTACATCTCTAGCACAGTGGCACAACACTCATACATTGTATTCTGCATAGTTGTCTGGCTCTGGTAGAGGGATCCTGAAATGGCCTCACTGATGCCCTGAGGCAGCTTAGTACATTAGTGTCAGAGGGCCCAGTGAATGACAGAGAACACCCTTTGGCATACAACATTAAAATGTAGGCTACAGCCATGTTTCCTTATGTGGCATACTCATTGAGGAAAGTGATTCTAGTGCTGTGCTATTTGTTTGCTTGTAGATAATGCATTTAAATCATGACAGTCATGGGGCAAAAATAACATTTGGAATCACATTTGAGATTTCCCCTACAATTCACAATGATGGCTGTCATGTTCTGAAATAATTTGAGGCAATCAAGTTGAAATGCATACTTTTATTGAAAAACATCTGTGGTGAGAGATGTTACAAAAAAAGAGAAGGAAATATTAATTTCATTTCTCACACAAATAACATTCCCAGTCAAATACTTAAAGCCTGCTGAAATTTGAAACCTTAACAATATCCTTGAATGATTTGTTGCACAATAAGGGGGGTACTCGAGTTCTATTAAGGAGGGATGGAATGTGTTCTCATCTTTCCAAGTAGCCATTCAACTGATGTCATCCATGTTACATATGCAGAAGTGGAAAACAGGGTTATGGACCCAGCTGGTGCAATCTCTCAGAGGATTATGGCAGCAAAGAAGCATGAATAATGATTGAAATTGATGCCGTATGCCTTTGAATCCAAGTGTGCTGTTTCGTTATAGTAAACGCATGGGGTGGAGAGTGAGCATGTGCTTGTGCTGTCACATATACAGAAGAGTGTGTCTGTGTGGAATGCACCTTCTCCAGGAGCTGGCGGAGCTGCCTGCCTTTGGCATCTCTGGAGCACAGATTCTGTTCAGGAGCCACCACTGTGCAGATGCAACGCCCATCTGCATCCTGAGCTGAGCTGTACACCTGCCACCCTTCCTTTGGCCTGATGGTCTGCGTAGAGAGACACATGCAGTCACAAATACACAGACTGCATTTCTACAGACACACAGATGATGTCACGATTCTGACATTGCGGCATACAGCTGTTATGTTTTGTTATTTTGTTTATAATGGGTCATCCATTCTTCCGCCTTATGCCCCCAAAGCTTTGACACCAACCAATTCCACTGACTTAGAAAAAATCTCTGCTTTGAAAGAATAAAGTGCTTTTGCTGTAAGATATTCCTCTGCTCACTGTGTATGGTCTCCAGTGAATTTCCTCTTCAACAATAAATAGTGTTTCCTGGCCTTGATGAATAACCCGAGAGCTGAAATTCCTCTGTTTCTCCTCACTAGGCCTTCCAGTGCTCTAACTGAAAGTCCTGCTGTACGACACAGATAAACCTGATTTGTGGGAGCACTTCCTGCTCTTTATTACATTCAATATGTTCTACAGTGCTAGCATATAAGGCTTAAAGAACATACTGTTATGCATCATAAGCCAAAGCAGAAAATTCTAATTCAAAACCATCAAATGAAGTCTACACAGTAGTTTTTACTCCAAATGTTGATCAAACTGTTCTGAAGTGCAGGAAAAGTTGATAGTTATCAAACACACAAAAGTTAGTATTTGGTGTTTACTGTCAGCATGAGAAATTAACACAAGACTGCCAGCCAAATACTGGCAACCCTCGACTGTGTATGGGAAATTTGTCTGCGCTACTAGCCTCTTTGGCAGACAGCCAATCATTATTTGGATTTTGTTTTTTGCATTCTAAAACCAAAGCTGGACAAAGAATACCAGGTGAAACATGTGAACTTTGGCATTCACCACAGTTTGAAGTGTATGGATAAAAATTGAGGCGCCCTGTTTTTAAAGTGCAGGCATCCATTCATTTTCCCATTCATCCTTGCCTGTCAGCCTAAGCAGTTTAAAGAGCATTTTGAATCATCCATGAAAGATCATGTCCCCTCTGAGCAGGCGAAAACGTCACACTAAGGAGAAAGCCCAGACTTTGACTCATCATTTTCACCTACAGAGAAGCTGCTTTTTCTCAGTTTATATTGTTACTGCCACGCAAAGTCATAATGTTTAAGACTAACTATCAGGGAAGACCTCTGGCTTTGTAGTTTACATCATTTTATCACTATTTTGTTTTTTAATACTTGCATCATGAGTCCTCAGTAAGAATTTTCCTCTTTGATATATTATCTTTAATTCAATAACTAAAACAAACAAACAAACAAACAAACAAAAAAACCCTGATGTGCCTTTGTTTTTCCCAGCACAAGACGGTTATGTTGACAGTATCAGATTTTAATAAAATTATTTCACATGTTATCAAAGCACTGCAGCCTTGATCTGTAAACCATTTGCTACTGGTTGCTCATAAAGTTTGTGATCTAAGAATTAAAGCTTATTGTGCCCTACTAAGATACTAAGTTTGTCCTGACATAATTATAAAATAAAACTCATAAAAAGTGGGAGATATTTTCTTAGTGTGCATTTCATGAAAAAAAAAAAACAACAAAAAAACAAAACCACAGTTAAAAGCAGCAATATTTTGAGGTCATGTGAGATACATTGCCACAGCCTGCAAATTATTAGAGATTCTAAATGGCATACTGAACCATGACTGCCTCTTTCTCAGTGTATCATAACTGAATGGGATAAAAGAGGGAGAGGAAAAAATATCCTCAGCACTTCTGCTCCTTACTTTGCTTTGAAAGACTCCTGAAAAGAAGCTAGTTTCACTAATCTGTTAAAATGGTCTTCCTCCTATCTCTTGAGTGACGCACATCCTTTCCCCTCTTCCCACTCTCACATTTCCTCATATTAAAATGATTCTACTGCTCAGCCAAGCCAGATGCACTCTCCAATTAGGCTTTTTTTTATGAGGAACTCTGCACAAAGAGTTTTTTCTTTCATTAACTAATTCTGACAGCTGGTTCCACTTTTGTTTTTGGGTATTTGGACTCTTTTTTAAAAATATATATTATTGATAAGAATGCAATTTTGAATACTTCCTCAACTTCAACATTTCCTGTTTTCTGAAGCATCATTATTTCTGCACACCACTTTTAATCATGGCAAGGTGATATTATGTGAGGGCCCTACTTTGCAATCAAGACATTGGCAGGGACTGTACTCTGCATGGGTGGGATGAACCTAATCGACCATTGTTCTTGTCCAACTGGCTTGGTGGTCTGCAAGCTGCTCCTCCTAATTTGTGACAATACTCTCAAACCCAGCCCTCTTTAAGAAGCTTGAACAGCCACGTCCTAACATGTGTCAACATTTGATGAATAATTTTAATTTAAGTGTGATTTATACAAATAAACTGCTAGTAACAAAATAGGGGTTTAGACACAATTCACAGCACAAAGACGCAACTCTCCTTTAAAAGTGAGTTGTATACCTGGCAATACTCCAGGATCGATATCAGTGCTTTATGCTTGATGTAAGCAATAAACAAAGTGCTATGAGGGTGCTCCTACCTCTGCCAGCACTTAAAATATGTGTTGTTAATAAAATTATATTTTTCACACATTATTTCCGCATATAAACGTTAAGCTCCCGCCAGTGTTTGCGTATGTATGGTATATACACACCATACAGACTCCAGTTATTGTATCGCTATCAATAGCAAAGAACCAGCCAAACACGCAATAATGGAAGCAAACTGAAATGGCTCGTTTTTATGTTATTGGGTTTTCACCACACAAATTAAAAACACCTCTAATCACGTGAACTTGTATTGGAAACTCACCACCGTAGGGCAGTATCCGAACAGCAGGAGAAACAGCAGCGGATTCAGGACCACGGACAGCGACCACATTCTGCCGGCTGCTACAACGTATCCCTCCTCCACCTCCTCCGCGCCCAGAACAGACAAGGAAGCAAACAAACAAACAAAAAACAATCACGCAAGTTTTTTGTCCGAGTGCTCGTGCTACCAGGTCCACTATGCTCTGGTAACAACCGTGGCTTCCTGTAGAGGAGGGGGGTACATCCATCCACTGGTCCCCGTTACGCATGCCATATGGACAGCGGGGAGAAACCTCGTCACTGCAAGGAGGAAAAAAGTTTGTGGGCACGCAAGCAGCGAAAAGCCGAGCTGCGTTTTGGTCAAAGGGATCCTTGTTCACGGATGTGACATCATCCAAACGTCTCTCTTGACTTTGAATGAGCCTGTGTGTGAGAAGGAACCACCGGCAGCTGTGAGGTGACAAAAGTTGCAGCTGGCAGCATTCAACAGAAAATGAGAAGGCAGAGATCAGAGCTGCTGCTACTACTGCTGCGGTTTTGTCACTGCAGAGAGAAGGCGCGCCAGACGATACTGTGAGAGCAGCAGAGAAACATACTGTAGGCTAGACCCTGTTTGTTAAAATAAATAAATACAACATAAATAAATAAATAATTCGCCGACCACTGATAGCTGCTTTAAGCCTCAAATGGTCAGTTTCGATATACATGTATTATGTATTATAAAAACACATTTTCCAGTTTACATTTAGTATATGGAAGTATAGGTATGGAAGCCCATTTACATCAAGAAAAACGAATAAGGACTGCTCAAAAAAATTAAAGGAAAACTTTGAAAATGCATCAAATCTCAACAGAGGAAAAAATTATGCTGGGTATCTATACTGATGCGACTGAGTAATGAGTTATGAACGATAGGACGCCACATATTTAAAATGAAAATTAATAACCTGCAGTTGGCTGAATTCAAAGCCCCCCTGAAAATCAATTAGAAAAAAGTGATACAGCAGGTTAGATCATTTTGCCAAAATTCCACTGCAACAACTCAAAATGATCGTCATCTGTATGGGGGGGGGGGGGGGGGGGGGGGGGGGGGGGGGGGGG
>JAVDPK010001726.1:486064-498628 GCA_034780415.1 Cichlasoma orientale | reverse complement strand
CCTCAGCATCCTCTGACCCCACTCTGTGATTTTACGTGGCCTACCACTTCATGGCTGAGCTGCTGTCGTTCCCAATCGCTTCCACTTTGTTTTAATCCCACCAGTGTTAATTTTGTTGATGAAATATTTTCGTCATAGTTTTCATCAACGACCCTTTTTTTCATGACAAAAACGAGACGATAACGAAATTTAGGATTCCTGAAAGGATAAAAAGGATGACTAAATTGATTGACACTTTTGTCAACGAATGAAAACCAGACGAAAATGTTTGGCGGTGACGACATCCACTTAAAAAAAGTGGCTTGACCCTACTTTGTCCTTCTCACACCACATTAAGAATTTACAGTCCACGGTTAAAGCGAGACTTGACTTTCTCTATCGAAATCACACTTCTTTCTCCATGGCCGCCAAACGTGCCATTATTGAGAAAAACATTCCTCCTTCATTTGATTATGGTGACATTCTATAGAGACTAGCAACAAAAAAAAAAAAAACCCTCAGTAAATTAGTTACTATTTACCACTCTGCAATACACTTTGGTACAAATGCCCCTTTTGCAACTCACCATTCTCACCTTTACTCGTTAGTTAATTGGTCTTCCTTGTGCACGTAATATTCATCGGTTCACTCCTGTTTACAAAACTATTCTAGGGCTCTCACCCGCATACCTGTGCCAGTTATTGCACCCAAAAGCAATCACAAAATACAATACACGCTCATCACAGTACCTGTTGTTGCAGACCAAAAGAACCAAGTCTCGCTATGGCCTGATGTCGTTTGCAGCTCCAAATGATTGGAATCTGCTTCAGAAAACACTGAACATGGCCACGTTAGTCTCTGTTCCAACTTTAGAAGATGCTTAAAAAATGCTCTCAGAGATACCTGTGGGTGTTTCACTTAATGCATCAAATTACTTTTACGATCACATTTGCCTTATATTTCTCTCCTTTTTCCCCCCGAAAGGCTTTGCCTTTCCCAGGCCACAGCTGTAAATAAGAACATGTTCTTAATCTGTCCGCCTGGTTTAATAAAGGTTTAAATTAAATTAAAACAAATAAACAGCTTCCTGCCAAATTTGACATCCAGCCCTCCCAACGTGTGATTGATGAGCCAGTCGTTAGCGTCAGAGTGATGACCTGACCAACGTTTAGCATTTCACTGCACAACACGTCAAACTGGTCACAACAAAACCACCACTGCAACACAAATATAGCAGCAGTTGGTGACACTTTATCATAACATCAACTGCAAACTGAGAACAGCTCATATAAGCTTTATTTTTGGAGGAACATTAACATCTGACAGCTTAACCTCCTCCACAGGATCACACGCTTTTTCTGTTAGCATGTAGGTTTGCTTTTATATAATGTCCTGTGGTCATTTGCATTATTTATGTGGGCATCTTAAGTTTATTTGCACATAAGAAAAATGCTCCCACTGCTGTGGTGCTTGTGTAACATGATGCTCTCGTCAGCACGGCAAGCTCCCAAGCCTGTCAAGACTGTAACTCCTCCAATGTCACCTGGATCTGCCCCCAGGCCTCAACCTGGTAGGATGTGGCCAAAACCTAGAAGGTGCCCAAGAGGCGTCCTGGTCAGATGATGACCCATCTCAGCTGATTCCTTTTGAGGTGGAGGATTAGTGACTCTGAGGCCCTCCTGACCAAACTCCTGACCTGATCTCTAAGGGAGAGCCCACACAGCCTTCAGAAGAAGCTCATTTCCATCGCTCGTATCTGCAACCTCATTGTTTCAGCCACTGCCCACAGGCGAGGAAAGGACTGACCAACAGCTTCACTTTCAAGCTCAGCTCTCTTTCACCGCAACAGACCAGTACAGCATCTGCATCCCTGCTGACACCACATCAGTCCATCTGTCAGTCTCCCGCTCCACTCTCCCCACTCATGAACAAGGCCCCACTTGGGGCAGTAACTCCTCCCTGGCCCGGCGTGGGCACTCCACCCTTTTCTGACTAAGAACCATGGCCTCAGACTTGGAGGTGCTAATTCTCATTCCAACCACTTCACACTCAGCTGCAGCACGACCTGGAGGTCACCTGCTGATGAAACCAAAATAAAAAACATGTGCAAAAAGCAGAGAGATGATGAAGACTGGGCCCAGGTCTTCATCGCTCTTTATCCTGTATTTATGCAATTATTCTTATCAGAGGTTAGAGCTTTTAAGTCTATCAGCCTTCTGTTGATAAAATATGGTCATTTAATTCTAACATTTTCAGTGCTAAAACCGTCACAGGCATCGTGTTATTACCGTGGCACGTCCTGGTCTTCTGGTCAGCGTGGTATCCGTGTCCACAGTCGGGAGTGCAGTATCCTTCCATGAGGTAGGATTGACCAAGACACGCTCTGCACTGTCCAATCCCGTCACAAAGCACACAGTCGGACGAGCAGGCTAATGGGAAAGATGCAAATTATTCAAAGGTTTGTCTTCAGACTTTCACTGTCTGAGAATCTGCGCTCTGATTTTTTGTCTCTATTATAAATTTAATTTCAAACTAAACCGATATTCTGATCTTTGTAGAAACCGTCTTTAAAAATCGGTCTCAGAATCAGCACGCACGTAACAACAGAATGAAAGAGGCTGTAAATGCTTACGTTTGCAAACTTTGGAGGAAGCTTCCAGGAAGAAGTTTCTGCCACATTCGAGCACACACTGGCCCTGCCGTGTGACGTAGGGAGGCTGGCATTCCTGGCACTGCCCAGGACCTCCACAGGCCAAACAGTGATCATCGCAGCCTGCCACCGGGACCCAAACCCACCAGGAGCATTAAACACAAGGATCAAACCAACAGAGATATTCATGCATTAGCAATCTGCAAACATTACAGGTGACAAATTTATAGAAAAGGTCAGAGAGAATGATGTAGTGGATTTAAAAGACAGCAGACACATAAAGGATGTCTCAAGCAGCCTATAGTTCATTAGCTGCTTCATTAGCTGCGTTAATGAGAAATAGATTTTGAAACAAATGCTGTAAAACAACTTCAAATGGACACAAATGTGCAGATATGATGGGATAAAATCTTAGAGGAAGCTCTTTGTGCAGCTACAATAGCACCGGCTGCATGTGAAGCGGGTCAATTTATCTGCTTTTTGTTGGACTGACCGAGGCATCTGTCTCCGTCCTGATAGGAGCCAAAGGAGCACCCCTGTGTGCACACTCCCTCCTGCAACACGTATCCCTCCATGCACTGCAGGCAGTCGGTCCTCAGGGGGCCTTTACAGGCGTTGCAGCTCCAGTCACACTCTGGAAACAGGATGGACGGAAGAAGAAAAGGAGGAAGAGGAGGTGTGTATGTGTGTGTGTGTGTGTGTATGTGTGTGTGTGTGTGCGTGTCGGGACATCGGGATTAGAAGTGTTGAGGATTTTAGAGGTGAGAGCAGAGCAGGAGGGAGGGAGAGATTCATCAGCTGTGGGTCCATAAAACCATTTGTGTTTCCTTCTCTGTTATCATCTGCACATCTGCTGTGTTTGTGCCGTGCATGATTAATGCTGGCATGAAAATGAAATTCTCTTCATGTTTGTGTGACCTTCTACATTTGTATTAAATCTGAGGATTAAAGTATGGAGGACATACAGTTTCTAGAAACTGCGCCTGCAGTGAAACGCACTTTGTCAAAACAAACAAAGAAGGGATTAAAATGCTAATGGAAGATATTTTCCTAACTTGTACTAAATATTCAAATTAAGCGTAACTGTAACCCAGAATCCCATTAATGAAAACGTATCAACACATCAACCTGACAGCTGAACAGCTGACAGACGTCCTGACTCGGGCAGCTGACTGGTGTCTGTGCCTCAGCTTTACGGCGCTGACGCCTTTCAGAGCACTTGAATGTAATTATCTAATAATCTGGCCTGCTGTGTGGTCCACACGTGTTTGCTTCAGTTTTAAATTCTAGTGTTTTATTCGTCTGCTGATGACTCCAGCCTCTCAGCCACAATAAAACAACATAGCATTATCCAGCATGCTCCACACACCAGCGGCTAACGGCACGGCGGCTAAGTCCTTCCTTTACACAGCGTAGTGTAGCTGAGAGGCAAGTCTGGACCTACTGCTGTCACACTACTATAATTAATATTAGCACTCATTATATTTTCATATATAATAAAATCATTTTAGAGTTAATTATATTTTTCGGCTCCTTTGGTTGCAGGTTCCTCTCTCAGCTTGGTTTTAGGCGATGGTGGGCGCACAGAAAGCAAACAGTGAGAGGTTAATGAAGCGAGTCTCTGCAGACAAAGATCAGTGATAAAGCCAAACAAATGTAGGTTTTTGGTGGTGCTGACGGCTTTGTGAGAGATTCTCTCTGAGAACTCTGAAAGCTCCCCCGAGGCTGTGAAATAAAAGCTCCCAGAGGTTTCCAGAGAGCTGTTAGCAGCGCTGGTTTTAACACTCTGGGTGCATCTGGGTTCAGTGGATTAACCAGGGGGATAAACACCATCATGAGCTGGATGGCTGAAACCACCTGTCTGAGTGGGAGGCGCTGCTCGCTGCCTCAGAGGGAATCAAACTGTTTATTTAGCCCAGAGCAGTTAGCTTAGCTTCTAATCCCATAACAGACATGTGCAGTGTTGGCTCCACCTCGGGGACCGGCTCCCGCGGGCCCCGGATACCTGGAAACGTCTTAATACGCTGAAACGAATCAGTGATGAAAGGAAGGCTACTAGGTGGGTTCAGCTTCATGTGAAATGACTTACTGTGAATTAAAGTGGATATTAAGCCAGTGTAACAACGGAGCTGGGCTGCTTATGCTTCCAAATTAAATCCTGTGCAGCGATTATTCTTGATGAAAAACATATTTTTACGTCTTATTATTGAGTTTCGGCCTGACAGGATGCAGCTGGGGCTGATTAGTGGGTATTTAAATATATAAACAGAGGTGTTGTTCATTCAGGACGTGGATCACCTGAGGCTCATTCATCAATGTCTCCGTGCACAGGAAGATGTGATCCTGAGTTAAAACGCACACACAAAGTTTAGAATTTGCATCCCTGCTTCTACAGTTTATTACTTGATTGATGGACCCTATAAACTCCATGTAGCACACTACACTGTATACAATATGGATGGGGAGCAATTTATGAATATCATAAAGGGTGCACTACATATCCCCATTATTAATCCCGTATCCCCCTTGCCTCACTGCACCCCTGCAGTCTGTGATAGGTTGTCAGGTGGGTTGGCGGCGTACCTCTACAGGCGCGGGTCGTGGTGTTGAGGTAGTACTGATGGGCGCAGCTTTCGTACTGGCATTCTCCAAACAGCAGCACCTTGGCCGGGTCCCGGCAGGACGTACAAACCCCGGCCGTCTCGCACGTCAGGCACTGGCTGTCACATGCTGCCAAGAACAAAAGGACATTGATACCGATATGAGATCAGAGGGGAGAGGCTCATAATGTACATCACCCTGCCATAAACTGCCAACCTGTCCAGGATGCACCCGGCCTCTCGCCCACTGGCAGAGGCCACGTACATCCTGTGGAGCCTGGCATCTGTCTGCAGTGTAAAACCTTATCAGAACTTCTTAAATTCTGCCCCTGACAAACACCACCCAAATCCTAATACTGAACAACACTAAGGCTAGCAGCAAAAATATAACAAGTGAGCAAAGACTCAGCTTTTCCAAATTAAAATGAAATGAGCAAAACCCGGCTGGAAACACAGTGAAAACATCTCAAAGCTAAATAAAAACTAAGTAAAAGCCTGATGTGAAGGTACGTCTTGACTGCATCATCAGCCGCTGCAGCTCCTGCAGCTACAGCTGATCACATGTCACGATACGCTGAATTAACAATTCATTGAAAATGTTTCATGCACTTGTTTATTGTGATAATAATGTGGGGTTCTCATGCAATCACACCACTGGAGAACTGCCTATGGAACATGTGGAGATGTTCATAGTGCTGCACAGATGTTTCTGTTTGCATCATCCTGGTTCCCTTGAAAATAATCCAGTGGGATTTATTTCATATGGTTTTTGAAGCATAAAAAAGCTAAAAGTAAAACACTAACATCAGTCTACACCTAAACTACATCATGGTCACATGACTTCACAACCAAACTCCTTGTTTTGAGTGATGTCCGTGTCACAGTTTATATCTGCTGTTTGACAGCCTGTTTTCATGACCACCTGCACCACCTGCACCACTTTCCCACTGGCTGCACCACCTGATTTTCCACTTCACGCGTTACTCTATTTTATATTCCACCAGCCCGCCATTCATTTTCTGCCAGATTGTCTTTGTGCACTTTCACTGAACTTTGCAGCCAAGAATAGTTGTGCTTTGTTTGTGCCTGTTTTAGACCTCTGCCCACTCTGTCTGAAATTCAATTCAGGCAATTCATTCAATTTGATCTGCCTGACTTGTAGGTGAACTCGTTTCACGCAAACAGCAAGTTGACTTTTACCTCTCTGTCCCCGAGTGCTGCATTCAGGTCTATTTTCTGAAACGACTAAAAAAGTTGCCGTGAGCCAGCTGTGAAGTCAAATCTAAGGAGCAACTTTCAGGGCTCAGCGGCGAAGCCGACGCAGGAGTGCCAAGAACAGTTTCTCTGATGGTCACGTGAGGCCGACTCCAATAGTGAGTCAATACCCATCAACCCCGAGTTACAGTGTTCAACTTCACAGCAGAAATGAGCATATTTACAGCCTCTATGGATAGGAGCCTTCTTTATAATCACTGTGCCAGGATTATTATAACTTATCCGTGTGTGCTGTTGAAGCTGGAAATCAGTGTGTGGCTGAGATTGAAGCCTGCAGCCTGTAGCTGCCTGCTTGGCTTCAGCTCCACTAACTCCAGTCACAGAACTGAACCCTTTGGCTGTGTTTGTGGTGTTGGTGCTTTTGGGGGCATTTGGATTGAATTATGGCACCAATAATATGGCCTGAAGTCTGTGCTTTAGCATTGATGAGTAAAAGTCTACTGATTTAATAGCCACTAATTAACAGTTATACAGTATGTGCAATGCACCCCAATGTTCACAGTGAGAACAGCAGATTTTTAAGACCTTGGAGAGTCTCCAGCAGAAACATTTAATTTTTTTCTGCTTTCTGTCACTGTTCAGCTTAGATGCAGCATGCATGTGCCCCCTCACCCTGACAGGTCCCATGGCCACTGTCATAGTATCCAAGGGGACATTTGGGGGCACAAAGTCCAGAAGGCAAGAGAACACTGTTGGCAGGGCAGGAAGTACAGGAGAGTGGCTCCGTCCCGCTGCAGGCCTCACATGATGGATGGCATTCTGGGAAAAAAAAGTCGCACATTTCACTGACATGTAGGGACATAGAAGTACAACCACAATTCCAAAAAAGCTGTCACGCAGTGAAAATTATAAACAAAACAGAATGAAATCTATTGGCATTACAAATCTCACAAACCCATCATAGAAAACATATCAATTCTTTAAACAGACATTTTACTACTTCATGGAAAAGACCGGCTCACTTTGAATTTGATGGCAGCAACAAGTTGGGACGAGGACAACAAAAGGTGTAAAAATCAAGCGGTACTAAAGGAAACAGCTGTAGGGTTATTTTGCAACTAATTAGGTTAATTGGCAACAGGTCAGTAACAAGTAAGAATCTTAGAGAAGGTGAGAGAGGTTCACCAATCTGCAAAAAAAGTGTCTCCAGATTTCAGAACAACTTCAGAATAATGTTCCTCTCTGTAAAATTGTGAGGACATTGCATATCTCATCATCCACAACACATCATCAAAAGATTGAGAGAATCTGGACGAGTCTCTTTGTGCAAGGGAGAAGACTGAAAATCTGTACTGGATGCCTGTGATCTTTGGCCCCTCGGGTGGCACTGCATTAAAAACAGGCATGGTTGAGTAATGGAAATCATGGCATGGGCTCAGAAATCACCGTCTGTGAACACAGTTCACTGTGCCAGCCACAAATTCAGGTTAAAGCTCTACCATGCAAACAATAACATGGCCGAATGCCTTCTCCAGGTCTACAAAACACATGCAGACTAAATGGGAAAATTCCCACGCACACTCGAATATCCTCCAGAGGAAAAAGAGCTGGTCCAGCGTTCCAGGACGAAAACTGCATTGTTCCTCTAGAACTTTCTTTTCCAGCTCCCTGGCATAGACCTTCCCGGGGAGGCTGAGGAGTGTGATCCCCTGATAGTGGCAGCACACCCTCCGGTCCTTCTTGGGAAGCTGGGAATCACCACCTCCAATCCAGTGGCACTGCCCCAGATCCCCACGTGATGTTGCAGAGGCGTGTCAACCAAGACAGCCCTACAACATCCAGAGCCTTCAGGAACTCAGGGCGAATCTCCTCCACCCCAGGGGCCCTGGCACCAAGGAGCTGTTCAGTGACCTCACCCCAGTGATGGGTAAGTCATCCCCCTCATACCCAGACTCTGCTTCTTCTACAGAAGGCAAAAGTCCAAAAAAGTCCTCACTGAACACCTCCCACACCCGAGTTTTTGCTTCAGCCGCTGCTCGACCTGCTGGTACCCATCAGCTGCCTCCGGAGTCCCACAGGCCAACCAGACCCAATAGGACTCCTTCACCTGGATGGCTTCCTTCACCTCCGGTGACCACCCACGACAGGCATCAACCACCTTGCAGCCACAGCTCTGAGCTGCAGCCTCAACGATGTAGGTGCAGAACATGGTCTGCTCAGACTCAATGTCCTCAGCCTCTCTGGGAATGCGGTAGAAGTTCTGCCCGAGGTCGGAGTAGAAGATCTCGCAGACTGCGGCCTCTGCCAGGTGGTCCCAGCGCACCCTCACAATACGTTTAGGTGCACCAGCTCCATCCAGCATCCTCCCCCACCACCTGGGACCCCTATCCAGGGCAGGGTAAACTGTGCCCTTGATCTTTCTGTCACAGAGCTCATTGGAAGCTCTCTTTGTCCCGCCCCTCAGCCAGGACCGATTTGCAATGGGAGACTCTACAATTCAATTCCATTTCATTTACTGTATATAGCGCCAGCTCACAACAGTCTCCTCGAGGTGCTTACATGGCCCCTGGGATCACTGGAAAACATAAACCCTCCTCTGTTCAAAAACTAATGTTTTATATCTTCTATTGTGAATAAAGTATGGAATTATGAGATTTTCAGATCACTGCATTCTTTTTTTATTCACATGTTAAACTGCTTTTTTGTGGAAATAGGGCTGTGTATACCGTATGCCCAAGTTTTAAACATCGTTGTTCCTTCTGCTGGAATATAACTCGTAGAAGTTTCTGCTGGTGGTACCCCACAAGAAAAGGGGCTTTGACTCCACGTCATCTCTTTAACTTCCTGATCAAAGCCTGCATGCAGTTTAACATGACCATGAGGTGAGAGTAAAGGCATTAAAGTAAAAGGCACTCCCTCGTTAACAAACTACTAAAGTGCTAATAAAGAGTTTTCTGAATCACAACACAGGAAGAACTCCTAATGAAAAGATTTTTTAAACTCATGATCCCTTTTTGAAGTTCTTAGAAACAGCTGACTGTAAGCCGAATCATCAGTTTCTTCATTAAAAACAGGCAGCACAGTGGTGCAGCTGTTAGCACTGTTGCCTCACAGCAAGAAGGTCCAGGGTTCAAATGTGAAGACAGCCAGCTGGGCTGTTTTGAAGTTTGGGTGTTCTCCCTGTGCCTCTGCCGGTTCTTTCCAGGTACTCCGGCTCACTCCCTCAGCCCAACATGAGTGCTTGTCTCTCTGTGTGTTAGCCCAGCTCCCGCAGTGACCCTGCACTGGATAAGTGCCGATGGATGGAAAAAAATATTTTTAAATCCACACTGCTGAATTTAAACACAGTCATCCACCCATCCGTCCATCCATCCATCCATCCATCCATCCATCCATCCACCCATCCATCCATCCATCCATCCATCCATCCATCCACCCATCCATCCATCCACCCATCCACCCTGTAGCATGTGTTTGAATTGAATGGTTTATGCATCTACAGGAGCTATTTTTATCTATCTCGTGCTTTCTTTATATTTCAGCTGTAGTCGGTGTGTGTTTGCTTGCTAGCGCCTGGGGCTAAGCTAAATGAGACTCCTGAGGTTTTCCTCGTAAAGCACGAAGCTTCCTGTTCACGCTCAGTGTGGAGGCTGCTACTGCTGCTGAGCAGCTGAGCCACAGGACGAGGAGGACGATGACGAGGACAATAATGATAATGACCAGATGATGATGAGCATAAGGAGAATGGACCCAATGAGGATGATGGCTTTGAGGAGGATGAGGGGCAGTTAGAAAGTCTTTGTTAAGTGCAATTTTTTGTTAAATATTCACTTTGAATTTAAGCGTTTGCTGTTGTCAGGTCAGCACAGGGCAGAGAAACAAGTCCTACAGGTCAAGAAGTTACATCTGATTGATGAATAAAACATAAAAGCTTTGATTACATTTCCCTGCATTAAGGACAGCTACTGCCTAACCTCTGACCTTCTTGTATAAAGGAGGAGAGTAAAAAACTCTTACTGATGCAGGCTCCATGCCAGCCATAATGACCCTGAGGGCAGTGAGAGACACAGTGATCGCCCAGCAGCCACATCCTCGGTGCTTTGCACCACAGACAAACGCTGCCGATGCCCGTCTGGAGGTCTGCTGTGCAGCGCTGGCAGTCCGGGCTGCACTCTGTGGGGGATAACAGACAGAGACGAGGGTTTGTATTTTCATAATGTAAACAGAAATATCAATCAGCATCAAAGTCACGCACTTCAACACCATGCTAAAAATGTTTCTCTTTTTCCTTTCTGAAATCAAACAAGCCCTGACATGCTAACACATGCTAACAAGTTCATGAACAGCACAGAGCCGAATATCACATCTGAAAACACTTATAGGATCTGAGAACGTGAGTTTATGCTGCCAGGAGTCTAAAGCCAGAAGAATTCAATCATTTACAGCTCACGGTATCTGACTGCAGACCGCTCACGAGCTCCCGCTTCTCCCCCCGTGTCTCCTTCTCCCTCTCTGGCCTTTTTTCATCGCTCGAGTTGTCAATTTACTTTTATGCATGTTCAAAGATAACAGGCGCTAACCAAAGTGCTGCAAAGCTAAAAGAATGAAATCAGCAACACAGAATTGAATCTGTTTTAAAATCCAAAGAATAAAAATGGGCTTTTGAACATCTGTTGTTGGAGAGGTCATGTGACGGGCCAGTGTGCTCCACGGTGGAGCAGTGGCTACGTCTAAAACCAGATCTGGACTTTGTGACAACGAGGAGCATCTCCACCACAGACCTCACTGATGTAGTGGGCGTGTGCAAAGTTTCCTTCCAATGACCTGCAAATCAATCTTAGTGTGCCAAAAAGTGCTAACACAGAAACAGCTTATTTCTCAATACTGACTTCTCTTCACTGTTAAACCCAGAGCGAAATTTATAATCCTTCTTCTCACATACAAAGTATGGAGAAATCAGGACCCCTCAGGACCTCGTAGCATCATATTATCCAATCACAGCACTTCGCTCTCAGACTGCTGGCTTACTTGTGGTTCCCAGAGTGTCCAAAGGTAGAATGGGAGGCAGAGACTCAGGGCTCAGTTTGGGTTCAGGAGACAAATGCCGTCTCTACCTTTAAGATCAGGCTTCAAACGTTCCTTTTTGATAGAGCTTATAGTTAGGGCTGGATCAGGTGATCCTGAACCCTCCCTCATTTATGCTGCTATAGCCTATAGGGGGACTTCCCATGATGCACTGAGCCCTTCTCTCTGATGCCTTTATGCACACACTTTGCATGTTCTCAACATTTGTCTTCTTTCTCTTGTAGTTTATGTTTTGCCCTTTTCTCTCTTCTCTTTCCCTTCATCCCTCACAATAAATCACCGCCCCTCCCTGAGCCTGGTTCTGCTGGAGGTTTCTTCCTGTTAAAAGGGAGTTTTTCTTTCCCACTGTCGCCAAGTGCTGCTCATTGGGGGTCGTTTGACTGTTGGGATTTCTCTGAGTTGTTGTAGGGTCTTTACCTACAATATAAAGCAGCTTGAAGTGACTGTTTGTTGTGATTTGGTGCTTTAAAAATAAAACTGAACTGAACTGTTTAAACGTACACGATATTTGTGCATTAATTTTCACATTTTGTTGTGATTTTCAATAAAAGAGGCCCAAAATATCAACTCTGTAATGAACAGGAACATGAATTATGCTCATCTGATATCCATTTAAAGGAAGGAATGGGAACAAGGGAATTACCCATTCCAATATCTGAGATTATAAAACAGCAGTTGCACCATGTGTCTCTCTTTGAGAGCTTCTCGCCTATTTTAACATCTCATGTTATTTGGGATGGATGAAGACATGGGAAAAATTTACAGTCTGAGAAGTGGTATCCATGTTTCTGTGTAAGCCTTCAACTCGACACTATCAGTGTTTCATCCAGACCTCGACACTCCTACTGCTGCTAACTAAATTCCCCGTGTCACAGGTTTTCATCCAGCCTGCCTTTCTGGTTGCTAAACTTCAACTTCTTCTCTGCCTGTGAGCCCACTCTCCGTCTGCCACGCTCCCTCCAAACCTCCAACTGCTGGAAGGACCTCTCTGCACCTCAGGTTACTCAACCTGCTCTGTTCCAGTCCAGCTGTGGG
>JAVDPK010001726.1:431391-442648 GCA_034780415.1 Cichlasoma orientale | reverse complement strand
CAATACAAAGCGCCTTGAGGCGACTGTTTGTTGTGAATTGGCGCTATACAAATAAAGTTGAATTGAATTGAATACTGTATACGCTGCAGTGTTTAACAGCTTGGTAAAAGCATATGTGAACTGTTGACATGTAAACTGGCCTGCTCATGACACCCAGCAGGGGTCCTGTGGCTTTGGTGAGTCAGAACATCGAGATTAAGGAGTTACTTTTGAATGACTTGCTTTTTTACTCAGTGATCGGTTCCGTTTGCACCTGTTGTCCCTGTTAGGTTTAGACACTAAAACCCTCACCTGGTTACATTCTGCTTTGGTTTCACACACGTCCCTGAATGAGACGCCAACAGGTCCTTTACAACCACGTGTGACGGTGTGGAAGTGCGCGACCTGCCCCAACAGCACAGAACGCAAGACGCCAGCAGCTTCGTTCAAAGTGGCACAATTTGATGCCCCGTGATGGAGAAAGCACCGGTACGCCGCAGGGCTGTGACTGGTGGGTTAAAACAAGACGTAAGCACTCGTGTGGGAGTGTGTTGTGTCTTGAAAGTTATGGTTTTTCACAGAGGGCGTGTGATACGGGTACGGTTTACACCTAAAGACTAAAGAAGACCATGTAAGGAAAAACTAACTAAGCAAACAGCAGCTGATGCTCAAATCCTTCCTGCATACCAGCAGCTTCACTAAGAAGGGCCGTGCACGCCTTAGAAAACTGGTCTGTTCATAAGTATGCAGAGACATTCTCCATCGGGCACATGCACCGCTTAGACGCTGCTCTCAGTCTGCTGTACTCTCTGTTTCTGTATCTATACAGCAGTGTGCTCATCCCCAAAAATGGACAACATACATAAGTCCAGCAAATTGTATCAAAGAGTATTAGCAGGAGCACAGATGACAGAACAAACAAAAAATATAAATGATTAAAAAATATAAATCATGGAGTGGTTGCAGTGCTGAGTGGTCCCTCGTTTTAGCGATGCACCCTTTTTTCATCTGCGCCTAAGGCTAAATCCAAACGCACAACACAAACACACAACTCATGATGTAAAAACTTAGCTCCTTATGGAGTTGGTAATATTTTTATTTTCTATCTCAAAGGATGTTTTACTCTGCAGCTGAGCTTTCTGTGAGAGGATAAAACTGCAGAACTAAAATAAAAGTACCATCTAAAACCGTCATTGTGTTGGAGACTGATCCAGTTGTTAATGCTTTTGATATCCCAGGTTTCTGCCCGTCTCAAATACATCCACTCAGCTCCCACGGCCTGTCATCCTCTGAAACTGCACAACCGGGACACAGTAATAATAACACTGTTGTATCTGGACTGCAGAACAAGCAAATGCACGCAGCCTCTTGTCAAAGCATATGCGAGGTTGCTTGCACTTGATTGCACTGTGATTGCTCCATTCATTATGTGAACGTATTGAGTAAATAAAGTGCCTGCTGCTTGTAGAAATGTGACTGAGGCATCTGATTAATGTGACAACTGCAGAACAAGGCAGATGGAGCAGAAAGAGAAGAAGAAAGAAGGAAACACGAGAGAAAAGACTCGGAGCACAAAGGACCAGAGCGACTGTGAGGGCACGAGCATGGAAAGATAACATGAGAAAAATGAAGATGGGACTTAACGGCCAATAAGACTGTCAGTAAGCCTGAATGGACTGCTCTAAGCATCTCTGTCTCCCTCTTTTCTTACCTAGTTCCACTCATTACTCCCTCTCCCTGAGTTTGAGGGGTTCCTTTATAGCGTCTTTCTTTCTCAGCCATCCATTTTCTTTCCATCTGCCATTCAGTCTCACTCTTTGACCTCCCCTTTCATCCCACAACTGGAGCTCCATGCAAAAATAAGAGTGTGAGAGAGAGGAAGTCAAGTGGGAGACTTAGCAGTGCATGTTCTGGCCCACTGATAGGCTTACTGACTAATATGAGCACCAGCCAAGTGTTGATATCTCTGTTCAGCTGAGCTCCGTGCTCCTCTGTGTATTTTCATCACTCCGACTGACTGCAATCACTCTGCCACCCGACAGATGTGGCAGAAACAGGCTTCCACACCTGAACGATAAAGAGTGGAAGCAAATATTTAATTACAAAACCGCTCATGACGAGTTATAGGAATCTTCCTTCTTTGCCCTGATAACAGAGTGAAGCAGAGCAGCGTTTTCTCCTGGAGGATAATCCAGGCTACAGGACGGGCTTTGATCCGAGCTGCTGTTTACAGAGGGCTGCCTCCACGCTCGCGCACTGTACTTTCATTTCCTCACAAGCGTAACGAGCCAGAATCCCTGAGGCACAAAATTGAAAAACTGCAGCCTTGATTAACAGTTGTATTAAAACAACTGATCCAGAGGCGCACTTAGCCGCCCAGCGCCACCTGATAATGACAAACACCTAATGAGAAAACACTCACTCCGGAAAACTGCAGATGTGTTAATATTAGACGGGCTCGTTATTGTTCTGTCTTATAAAAGTGTACAAATATCTGCCGTTCGTACAAGCTCGACCTCCATCTGCAGCTGGCTGCGTGCCACAGCCTGCAAAATAAGCCAACTTGACAACAATAGCCATCATTTGCCCACATTAGGCTGATGATTCATGGCAGTTTCACACAGTAAAAAGGCACCACTCAGTGATCCACCAACTCCTGCCAACTTTTTCTATCGTGAGACTTTTTATGTAAGACAATAAAACTCCAAATAGGATCAAATTAATTCAATTGCTGCTAATTTTGTTAATCAAAACTGATTAAGCGAAGATAAGGGGATTAAGGGGCTGTTTATAAAAATGCTCTTAGTTCAGTAGAAACAAAGTAGTTCCTAAACTACTGCTAAACAAGGGCATGGACTTCCGGCTAACGTGAAACGAGGTTTTGAAATAACTGGGTCAAGATTTCTGGAAGGAGACATTTGAGTTGAGCACCATATAGTTCCTCAAGAGAAAGCAGATATGTGTACGGTGATGTCTCCCAAACTCCACACACTCATATGTGTCGATAAAAACGCATACATTTGATTTGGGGGTAAACTGTTAGTTTAATGGTGTGCTCATCAATGTAGTCATCAATCATCTCAGAACCTCTCCAAGGAGTTCCTAACTGACTGTAAATATTACAGCTTCTCTTTGGTGAACACAGAAACATAATTATGAATGTATGAGTATTGTTCTGCTTCTCGGTTAATAAATCGAGTTTGGGTTTCTTTTTCACTTTTATTCTTCAAACTGAAGTTTTTGTGTGCGTCAGTTTTAATTCCTGTGCTGGTATTTTGTGAGTCTGGGTGCACGTGTCGTGATTTTGTGCCTGATTTCTTTGTTGTTCGATTTCTTGTGACTTTGTTGAGTTTGTGTTTTTCTCAGTAATAAGCGGCTGTTTTGTGAGCCTCTCTTCTGCTTCGTGTTTTCATTTTCATAGTTTTGTATTGTTGGTCTTTATTTAGCTTCAGTTTGTGGTTTGAGTTCAGTTGTTGTGTGTTTAGTTCGCTCGCTGTTTCCCTGCCTGCTTCTGTTTCTCTGAGTCTTCTTAGTATTTGATTTTGTTTCCTGTTTTACTTTGAAAGTTGGTTTTCTTTCATGCCTTGTGTCAGTTTTACTTCCTCCTTTCTGATCAGCTTCACCTGTGTGCACTTCAGTTCACCTGTGTCTCGTTCCCAGTCGGCGCTCGGTGTATAAATAGTCCAGGCTCCAATGTTTTGTGTCATTCCCATCCACCTTCGGATTCTTCTTTTGTGCTCTTTGTTTAGTTGTGTAAACAGCCTTTGTTTAACATTGTCTGCATTTGTGTGCTGCATTTTGCCTCTACACACTCCACCTCCCGACAGCACAGTGTAGGATTTACTGTATGACTATAGCAAAACCATCGAGTTAGTTTTGAGCATGTGCACGTGCTCAGAAAATAGCTTGAAACATATTAAGTGAAGGAAACATGATCCAATCTAAAGTGGGTTAGTGTCCTACAAAACATAATGTGAGACACTGCAAGAGTCAATTTTTCATATATTATTACAAAGATTATAAATGCATGAGATTAAAATTAAATTATTAGTGTCTCAAAGCTGCTTTTTACTCTCTGTCAAGAAGTGTTAGACTGCAGGGTCCATTTTTATCTCAACATTTAATATGCCAACTATCACCAAGTGGCCATCATGTCGCCAACAAACCTATGGCAGCGTATCCTACAGTTAGGAAAAGAGCTTTTACTGCTAAATATGCCCCTTTGAAACATATTTTATCAATATGAAATAACTCATTTGGGTCAGATCACAGCAAAAAGGATGCTCACATCTTTCCCCACGAGACCTCAACACTGCACGACTTCTGCTTGTGGCCCCTCAGGTACGAACTGCCCAATCGGAGGAGAGGCTGCCGACCTCTGGGCCAGTTTACAGCCGTGATTAATCGGCATAAAGGATGATTTACGCTTCCAGTAAAAATGAGAGAGAGTGAAAGAAAAGGAGCTCGAGTTTTTTTCTCTCTTTTCTATTTTTAGCCACAAACAACTGGGACGTCCAGTTCACTGCCAGGCAGGCAGACCGAGGAGGGAACAAATGAACACATCAGCATGAAGTTACACCTGTAATTCTAATATGGTTTTATCATTGCACAAACACACCAGCTGAGACCAGCGCTCACGTGCAATAATATAATGTTTAACATGTAGATCTATAAAAGCTGCCCTGCTTGGTTTTAGTTAAATGTGAAACTGTTAAATCTCTGACTCAGTGACTCTGCTCTGGTCATCTGTCACCTCTCACTGAAGGCCGACATTAGATCAAAGTAGAAATGGTTAAAGTGGAGGACATTAAAAGAGAGTAAATTTCATTGAGCCCTTTTTATCCAGTAATGGCAGAAATAATGCAATTCTCTATTTAAAGCAGTCTTGTTACAGCCCATCAGTACTGAATGTTTACTGACACTTAGAAAAATGATCAGAAACTGTTGCAAAAATAGTTCCTATTTAATAAACAGCAGATTCTGGGTAAATAATAGCACAGGTTCATCAGTGAACTGTGTCTCCATGTTTCTCCAGCGTCAGCCTGTTTTTGGCTGCGGCGCTCCTGTCTGGGCTTCCTGTTGAAACCAGAATCAAACTGAAGTCTCCGATGTTGTCTGGACCCACACAGCCACCTCCTCCCTACGCAGACTTAGTTACCCTACAGCTGTCATAATCACTGTAATCACTGCAGGGCTGCAGTCAAGGTTCAAAAGGGTCCAAAAGGCAAATGAAGGTCACGGTACAGAGAGGCTACTTCTATCCTGATTCCAGAGTCTAGAGTCCTAATTCTGTCAAGTGTGAGCAGGTAAACGGTCCATGTGGAGAGGAAAGGAAGGAAGGCAGGGGCTGCATGTGCTGAAGTTGTGTCATGTTGTGTTTTTGTTTGTGTTTTGTTTGTGTTTTTCACAGCTGGTCTGATTTGAGGCTGCGGTCATCAGAGGGCTACAGTGAAGCGTAAGTGCAGATCAGCAGTAAAACAATAGCACTGAAGAATGTTGTTTGAACTGGTCAGCATACAAGCTTGTGAATATAATTAATCAGTGCAGCGTTTTGTGAATTTGCTGCATAAATAAAATCATTTAGTGCGATTCGGTGATTCTGCTGAGTGTTTGGGGCACTCAGATTGATGAAACAGTTAGCTACTCCAGGATATTACATTTTATACATTTCCCATGTTGTTTACTTGGACTAATTAGACTGTTTGCCTGAGAATATACTTTAGATTTTAATATTCTGATGGGTAGAAATACAGTGAAAATGAAGAGAGCGAGAAGACTGTTGGGGGACATAAAACGCACATAAGATAAACGTGAAGGAAACAGCTCAAACTATTGTTGCATCAGACTGAACATTTGAATGGTGTGATGATAAATGCCTGCATTTCCCAGCTGTAATTAGTCCCTCATGCAGCCAGCCTCAATTATAAGTCTTCCTAAACCTCAACAATGTGGTCCCACTGTTTAATTGCCTGTTAGGTTATTTATTTATATGAGAAAATAGCTATAACTGCCACCACTGATTATACCAATTTTCAGTCATTAAGACAGATGGAGCCGCCTCTTTTAGGGAGGTGGTGAAAGGTAAGTGCTTTGATGTGGCTTACAGAAGGAAATCAGAGAGAAGCCATAATTCAGCGTCACTGAAAAAATCTTCATTTCTTCGTTTGTGTTATTTCCTCTTGGAATGGGTTGAAGGGAAACTGGAAAGATTGCCCAAAAAATCCTCCGTAGGAATTTTTATTTGCACGCGCTACGACTGAGCTCTGTGACACTTCCTGTCATGTGTGCCGGCGAAAGCTTTTTCTAGAGTCATTAATTGTTAAACATGTGTATACTGAGCCTGGAGAGACAGGAGCCAGCAGGCAGCACCACG
The DNA here is from genome assembly GCA_034780415.1 of Cichlasoma orientale. NCBI lineage: Eukaryota > Metazoa > Chordata > Actinopteri > Cichliformes > Cichlidae > Cichlasoma > Cichlasoma orientale. The sequence goes on along the minus strand of JAVDPK010001726.1, from coordinate 436,296 downwards.
CCAAGGACATATTTAGGTCTCAAACTGCAGAGGAAATAACCCACAGACATTCAGCTCACATCACCACAGTTTTAAGGTTCAGGTGGATGTGGATCAATATTAATCTAATATGCACATTACCATAAATATTAATGCGCAGAGCTGAATGAGAACGAGCGCCCCTCCTGAACGCTGGTTTAAACTAAAGCCGGAGTTCCAGGCAGCGATGTGCGAGCTCACCGTCCCAGTCTGTGTGCAGCTGAAACACACAGAGCGGCTCATCCAAAGGAAAACCAGCATTCTGTGATCTCATTCCACCTTCAGCCAACTCGCTTCTCATTTACATGCAGTTTAAAGCACGCAACACAAATTCAGGCTCGTGTCTGACAAACTTCAGGATAAATCAGGCGACACAAAAAAGACACATTTATACCTGAGAAGGATTTCTTTGATAAGGGGGAAGCAAAGATAACGATGCCTGCTCAGGGAAGTGTTTTGGAGGGGGCAGGGATGGATATTTCACAGAATCAAAAACCGAGGTTTTCATTGATGACGCCTCATTTTTCACAAACAGTCATCAATCATACAGGAAAAAAGATCAGTCAAGGAGACGCTGCAGAAACCAGTTCCTCCACCTTTAGGCAGGAAAAGGTCATAAGATGCAGTACAGCTTAAAAAACAATGCAATATGCGCAAAACTATTACGCTTCCAACAGTTTTCAGTGAGTAGGACATTTTCAGGGTCGTCTGCCAAAGATCATTCTGGTAACTGTGAAATGTGCAGCTCAAACAGGTAGTGACTGACACTGTTAGAAAACCTTCCCTTTCAGCATGCTAACATACCTTGGTGACACTCGGGGCAGCATTGGCCGTCCTGGATGACAGCCAGGGTGCCCAGAGGGCAGGTACTGCAGGACCTCAGGTAACAAGTCACCTGGGCTCCGTGGCATTCACACTCACGGCAGCTGCCATCACTCCATCGAGCCAGGTGCTACAAAAAAAGTGGAAATAGTTTTTGCAGCTGTTAAAGGAGAAGTTCTGATTATGGTTAAAGTGTGACTGCAGTAAAGAGTTTTACAGAGGATGGACAGAACGGTGCAAAGACTAAAAGGACTTTGACTTTGGAGAAGCCGATTAACAATTAAAAAGGATGCCACACAGAGAAGCCGCTGAGCTGAATACTAATCAGCCGCATGTGTCAGTTTTAAAGGAGCGCTGACAGTCACGGCTTTTATACACGTTTCTGAAACAGAATGAGTGAACTGACAGAGGCTCACTGAGGGGAGATGTTCAAACAGGCAAACAGCAGGAATGTCAGTCAAAAAGTTTTTCAGGAAATCATCAAGACTTTAGGAACCGTCCAGGCCGGGAGCCGGGGCACATGACCTCACATCAGAGCTGCCATTCATTAAGAAAGATCGGCTGTGCCTGTTATTACTTCTTCCATATTCAAAGGTAAGTTTTAAACAGGAAACGCAGAAAGCACGTCTCAGCATCTTTATTGGAAACATAACCCGACGCTGTCTGCAGTAAATAAACAGTAAATTAGCAGAGTCCTGTGAAACACTGTGATTCAGAGCTTTCAAAGCAGCAACAACTTCATGATTTTCAGCCACTCTCACATCACTGTGGGCCACTCTTTGTCACTGCTTCAGTTCATTGAGCTTTAAGCTCCGCTCTCTGAAGTTCACAGCGTTTCAATCCAGCTGACGTCTGGACTTTAACCAGCAGCCGTTCTGCTGGAGACTGTCGGTGTGCTCGGATCATTGTCCTGTTGGATGACCCGGTTTCGGCCCAGCTGTAGCTCTTGGACAGATGAGGTGTCTGTGCTGATATGCTGCGTGTGGCGCTGTGCGCTCCGGCTGAACATCTCCACTTTGAGCAGATGTAACTTAGCAAACCCAAGTCGTGCTGCCATGTTGCTTTTAGAGAGGTGAGGCTTTCTTCAGGCAACCCCTCCAAAAAAGCTGTTTAGTTTTTCTAATCGTACTTTAATGTTGAACTTTAATATTTAACCTGCTGAATGAGACCTCTAGGATCTCAAATGAAGCTGTTTTTGTGCAGCTTGTCTGAGCATTGCACCACCGTGTTTGGATGAACTGGCTGGGACGCTCACTCCTGGGATCACTGTGTTGATTGTGTGAAGATTGCGGCACACACATGAATGGTCCAGACCAACAAACCACTAAAAGCTCTGCTGTTATAGAGGTGCTCCCTGATGATCAGTTGATTATCAGCACCTGGCTGCTGCTTATCCTCTTAGTGATGGAAACAGTAAAGGTGCACTTAGTTTTCCTGTGAAAACTGCTTTCACATGACTACAGTGAGCGTGACCTTCCTGCAGTGCAGTCCCTACATGGTGAAGCCTCACGTACTCTGAGTCCAATCAGCTTTCTTTGCAGAGATGAGATGAGAAAATCTCTATCAGTGTGAGAATATAGCCTAGCTCAGCAAGAATAAAGCAGAAGAATCCATATATGTAGAGACACGTGAAAGCTCGGGATTTGGTGCCACTGTGCTCTTCGAACACCCAAAGCTAACCATGTGCACTCAGCTCTCTGTTCCCACTGCTACTGTCTCAGTGCAAAGCTAGGCTAGCTGCAGCCACACCTGCGTGTCCACATTGAACACACAGACTTGTCTGTAATTCATCTTTAAACCTTTCTAAGGTCAAACTGATTTGGCCAAATAGCACAAGCACCACCATGCAGAGTGCAGACCAGAGCTGGGAGGCTGGGACGGTTAGTGGGATGCATTAGTTCCTGCTCAGTTAGTTCCTGTGCATCTCTCCAGAAAACCTTGGCTCAACAGGACACTTCATATTCATATCTCAGAGTTTTTTATGCAGGGCAGCTTGCAAACCTATTTTTATTTATTATACTGAAGGCTGTAATAAAAATGTTTCCATTTGGACCAATCACATCTTTAATTAAACAGCTGAAAGCCGTGTTTCTTTTCTTTCAGTTTCCCTGTAAATAGTCTGTTAATGTGCCTTTAAATCAACCTGAAGATAAGTGTGGAGTAAACACACTTCATTATTCTAACTCATTAACTTTCCAAGCTGTTATTTTCCAGGTCACTCATGAATTCAAACCGGCAATCATCCGGTCACAAACCTGCGGCTTTAACCTCTCAGGGTCTCCCCCCATCAGAGGAAAACACCAAAGCTGAAACAGCCGTGTGTAAATATGTGTAGGTGCGTAATAAGTATGCAGTATCTATCTGTTTCTGTTTACTTCTGCTAAGATTAATTCCTCGTGGAGACAAAGAGCGATCTATTCAAAAGGATGATAGTTCTCCCTGCACTCGCTCCGAGCTGCAGCCTCGGCTCTCCGTCCTGCAGCGTTGCATTAGCATCAGCGCAGCAATGTGAATAAACTAAAGCTTTGCATTCTAGTTTTCCAGGTCCAACCTATGAATAATGAAGCTGATGAGCCTCTAAAAACACGTATTTATTCTCTCTGAATGCAGCTGTAATTTTCAGTGTCCTAACAGTGATGTATTTGTTTCTGTAACAGCCTCCTCTGCACTCAAACTTTATGCCACTTAGCTCCTTTCTTCTTATGAGAATGGAGAGTTTAGAGAAGCCCTGTGGAGTCTTCGTCTCACCCACGCAGTAGGATTTCTTGCCTGATTTTGCAATTTTCCATCATGTTTATATGCAAATGAGCTCAAAGTAAAATCTAGACTTATGATACAGTAGAAGTACCTTGTAGGATTTCCCCTTGTACACACAGGCAGGTTTAGCAGAGGAACACTCGGGACAGCATTTCCCCGGCAGGTTAACGAGCTCCGATCCCTGAAAAACAAAAGAAATCTACATTTTTATGAAATCCTCCTCATAAAATTACACACTGCCTAACGGAAAACACGACAACGCAAGAGAAAGGGTGTTTTGGAAATGATGAAGGAAGATACAGGAGAAGATGAAGGAAAGGAGAGAAGGAGAGGGAAAGGAAGTAGAGGACAGTGGACAGAGGAAAGGAAATAAGGGAGTAGATAAGGAGAGGAGGGGAGAAGTTGTCTAAACTGTTAATTGCATCTGAGCCAGAGGCAGGAATCATTTTGCAGCCTTCTCACAGACTAATAGGTCAGCCGTGGACTGCCACAGCACATGGAAGTAAATCTTTGATTTTCAACAGTAGCATTTATTTGTATTGACTGCAGAACAATAACAGCTATTATACATTCACTGCTGGAAAAACAGACATACTGTTGAAACGGCACTGATTTCCCTGCAGCTGTTTGCTGGATGCAGAGTTCTCAGGGGGAAAAAGCAAAGTCTCCAAAATCATGGGATGGCTGTGGCTCGGGCGGTACTGATCAGAAGGTTGGTGGTTCGATCCCTGACTGTGTGTGAATGGGTGAATGTTGTCCTGTATAAAGCACTGTGAGTGCTCAGGTAGAGCTGAAACCTGCTGTACAAGAACCAGTTCATTTACCATTCACCTCCTCACAACAGGACTCCTGCATCGCTTTGATGAACTGGGTCCTGAAGGAGGCAGAGGTCATTTTTGGCCCTTTGAGCACCACACACCAAGTGCCATTCAGTTTCATTATATTCAAGAGATGGGGGTGGGGGTAAACTGTCCCTTTATTTATCAATTTCCACCATGTATTATTGATTTTAATGGCTTCTCCGACAATCACGCACCTTCCAACTTTAAGACAAGATGAAAGTAGAAAATACGAGCTGCACGTCACGAAGTTAGAATCCCACTACTGCAGTTTCCTTTCAGTACCATTACAGCGGCTCCATTATTAGTGCCAGTATAACTGTACCCCAGCGCCTTTCTCCACCTGCTGACCCACACAGCATTAAACCCATAACCTTGTCTTAATTATTTTGCACACTGACACACACACACACACACACACACACACACACACACACACACACACACACACACACACACACACACACAC
>JAVDPK010001726.1:397121-412143 GCA_034780415.1 Cichlasoma orientale | reverse complement strand
TATTATTGTAGGGTCTTTACCTGCAGTATAAAGCGCCTTGAGGCGACTGTTTGTTGTGATTTGGCGCTATATAAATAAAATTGAATTGAACTGGATGTTTCCCTTATTGTTTCTCATCTTTTCACAGTGCTTGTTCAGATCCTCTGTGTCTGCTTCATAAATGACGTTGCTGCATACGCGACAGGAAAAGTCAAATATGTCGATGAAATCCAGCGTTCTTTAAGATGAAGTCAGGCTTGGTTTAAGTCCGACATCAACAGGTGAAATCAGCTGCTGAGGCGTCCTGACCAAGTGCCCGTTACAGTAACTGTGATCAGCGCCTCAGGGCACCAACACCAATTTGTATTCCTAAGATTTAGAAAACATGGCAGTGTTGTACATTTGTAGTCCTCAGTTATGATAGGGGCAACAAATGCCAGCCATGAAAACTACAACTACACTATTCTTATCTCAGCCTCGGCGGCAACGGCTGTCCCACAAAAATGTTAATGTAGGCCATAACTCGAGAACGATGTGACCCAGAGTGTTCAAATTCAAATTGCATAATTCAAAAATTCATAAATTCCTCCACAAATAGTGATGTAGTTGCTGCAAAACAGCAATTTCACTGAAAAATGACACAGGTGCTCAGGAACTAGTACACAGCCAGCTGAGTTGATTCCCCTGCAGAGAGCTTTGCTGCACAGTCTGTCTGCGTTTATAAATTAGATGCTAATTACTTGCAAACCTTCACCAATCTGTCTGAGTGACCGCAGTCTTTCCGAGTCAGACTGCGATTGTTCGGAGACAGGTTCCCTCCCACCAGACAATCCCGCAATCACCTTCTGTAGAAAGTGAGGCTGCAGGTGTCGGGAGCTCAACCTTTGGTCGACCAGCTGCGATTGTCACTGACTGAAAAAGTCAATGCAATCATCTGCTTACTCTGACTGTTACTTTGACATAATCAGTGCAGAAAAAAAAGAAACTGCATGCTGTTTATTCTGCAGAACGCCCTCTCTCTCTCTCGCCCTCTCTTATAGTACTACACCTGCCTTCAAATTATAAATTGCAGTTAAGAAATTGCCCTAAGTGTAACAGTCTTACCCTCTGCAGGTCACAGTGGGGGTTGAGGCAGTGGGCGGGCTCACAGATGGCCACGTCACCATAGCAGGTACACTCCTGGCAGGACTGCGGTCTCCATGATGTGTTGTTCTGTCAAGACAAAAATGAAAACAGGCATTAAAAATGAGTGAGGTCACACTTCATCATCACTGCAGGAAAACAAAATGTTAATCATCATTTAAACACACCCACAACTCATCTTTATGCTGACAGCTGGGGCAGATGATAGTAAACATATAGGCCTGTTTGTACGTATTAAATTGATAGAAAGTGTTTGCCCGGCGCGCTCATTTGGAGATTTGCAGGTTTGGGGTTAAAAAAATAATAATAATTAAACTCTCCAGAGGAACTTCACTTTGGACTAAATGACACAAAAGAGTGCTTTATGACAGCGAATGGCAAACTATGCAGTAATAACGGGTCATAAATACAGAACCTGACATGAATGTGAAATGACAGAAGAACATGGAATCACACGGCTCACTGCAGCCGTTTGTATCCATGGTTATGATATGATTTTCCTGCTGCAGTATACAAGAGACGAGCTCCACCATAAGAAAAGCATTTCACACTTTGAACTCTCATCATCCTCTGTACTTAAGGCTGTAAAACACTGAAGCATTTCTGCTGCAGGTCCTGACAAAGTGCTTCTGTGCTGATTAAAAGCCTTGAACACCAATGCCAGCTACACAATGAGACAGAGCAAAGAGGCAGAAACGTGGGAGATCAGGTCTGTCAGCGGGCTGCTCACTTCTGCATCCCTGCTATTTGTCAATAGCTCATAACACCGAGCTGGCGATGTCTTAGCTTAAAGCCAAAATGAAATCAATATTCCAGTGCCTGCATATGCCCCGATATATCATCTCGCAGCACATGAATCCGATTTAGCCAAATGATTAATAACCCACTCATGACGGGAGTATCCACGGGCAGCTGCAGTTATGGAGTAGAGCCTTCATGGGAGGGTGGGGTGACTGTCCATGGTGGAGGCTTTACTTCATTTAACATGGTAATTAAAGCTGTGGCTTCATTTGTAAAGAGTCTCCCCATCATTCCCAGTGGTGTCCTCATGTTCAAAGATCCTGTCTGTGAACATTTGATCTGTAGATCTCAAATTAGCTTAAATTTAGAGCTCCTGCCTCGTAATTTACCGTAACCTTATATAATATTAGCACACGTGAAAATTTGGTCAGGAATGATCACAAAAGAACTGCACAGATTCTGGAAGACGTCACATGCAGCGCCTAAAACGAGGGCTTTGAAAACACTCCTGTGCTGCTGCTGCTGCAGAGAAAAGCACCAAGAACGAATCCAGGTGCGTCCCTGTCCTCACCACCTCTTCATAACATCCTTCCACATCACAGAGCTTTACTCAGATCTTCAGTCATAAATCAGATCATAGACGCCTCTGAGACATTAATCTTTAAACGGGGAGCAGCTTAGCCTGAACTTCCTGCTCTTACATGTAGAAATAAGATAATAATATGTCTGCGTGAATACAACTACACGACACACAGTGAAAACGACACACTGAAGTGAACTTACATACTTTAACAAGTACTCATAGTGGTATAAACAAACTCCACCAACACACATAAATGTAACACATATTCATTTAATTTTATTCATATAGCTCCAAATCAGAAGAACAGTCGCCTCCAGCCGGCAGCAACCAAGTCTAATTTTCTCTGTATTATTGTTTCTACCTCACTATATAAATCCCCTTGAGGTGACTGCTGTTGTGATTTGCTGCATAAATAAAATGGAATTGAGTTGAAAATAAGAGGAAATTAAGGTCAAAGATATGACAACAAACTATTATTGTCTTCTGCAAGCCCATGGCAGGTCACCATAGTGACAGAACGCCAGTAAACACACATGACACAATAAGAAGCTGCACACTGTTTTACAGCTTTGCACACACATCCAAGGCCAGCGTATTGCTCCGTGTAACATGGAGGTCTTGCAGATTATGAGGTGACGATAAGAGGTTAAATGCTGTCCTAAATTATGACGGCAGCATTTCTGGAAGCTTACGTGGCAAATTTAAATAAGAATCAAGGGGAAAATCCACTTAGCCAGGACGCACTGCATACTACAACACCTGTAACAGGATGTAACAGGTGTTATACTCTCACCGTGGTAGAGAATGGTTACTCTGTAGGTGCTGAGGACATGCAGCTGTGCACTGTCACAGGGAAATATGTGGAACATCCACGGGATTTACATTTAGCCCACAGATGGACGCAGCTTCCAGGTCTGGAGAGTGCATCTAAAGGCCTGCAGGGGGAAACTGGGTGTATAGAGGGCTACGGTCCCAAGGCTTTTGTCCTCAGTGAACCCTTTTCTAGAACAACTACTCAGAAAAACTGCAAAAAGTATTTAAAAAAGTAAAAGAGAAAATAAAGTCATGCATTAAGCATGCAGTCAAACGTGGGCGTAGTTATAGGTCATGTTGAAAGACACATACAGAGATGAGAGAGTAAAAATGTAATTAGGGTCAGAGCCAGCTGTGGGGAAAGACATACCTGGAGAGAGCATGGGAGTTAAGGTGTTCCCCGCAGAGCAGGTTGAACTATTTATGCGTTGGAGTGCACGTGTTTAACTGTGAGTTTGTGGATGCGCATCTCTGCACAGCTGTGGCCAGATGTATAACGAGCTTTATGTGATGGCAAATGTGTCATGGCAAATCTCTGCAAAGTTTATTAATGTTCCAGCTTCACGGGGAGAGGGAGGAGCGACCTTCACAAGGAAGGGAACGGGAAGGTGGGTATCAATCGAATGCGGCAGTCTTCCCGAGCAGGAATTCCTTTACTGTGACAGGAACTATTTGAATCAAACACACACGAGATGAAATATACCAGCATCGACTAACTCTCAAACAAACAAAACACCAGCTGATGAAGGAAGCTACTTAAAGAAGAAGTTCAACAGTTTTGGAAATATGCTTCTTTGCATTTTCAGACCAATACGACTGTCGCGTTACTTCAGGCGTCCAGCTCAGCCACAATCCGATCGGCTGATCTCGAAACCAGCCGTTATCAGCTCTACACCTTCAATCAGCAAATCTAGAGGCTCTGCTATTTAAGCTGCTATAGCCTGCATACAGCAGGTGCACATCTGTAAGCCGCTTTGCAACCCACCTTCACCACAGGTCCTCCTTTGAGCTGCTGCTCTCCCTGCCGCCAACTTTCCAAATATGCAAGAGCAGCAGGTTCTCAGAAAGGAGCCGTACTGCCAGTTACTGCAGGCAGAAAGAGTCAGAGCCCCTGGCTCAAATGAATTCTGAATACTGTCTGCACCCACATTTGTGTGTATTGCACAAATATTTTCAAATACAAGGAAAAGCAGTCTGTAAAATGCAGTCACAGCTGGAGCCACCACCCCACCCCGGCCCCTGTGAATACACAGCAGGCCTGAACCGTCAGGTTATTGTCCTGACTGCACTTTGTCAGTATAGCAGTCCTTCTTAGTCTCTTTGTTATAGAAAGACCAAAGACACCCCTCCTGGCCTTTCCTGAATGCGAACTTTAAAGTATGGTCACTGTGAGAGTGTGACATCCTGACCATAATTCAGAATGAATCCACCATACCAACCAATCTTCCTACAAATCCACGAGGCTCTGCAAAGTGGTGACAATCTTTTCTATATCGCACGGCTTCCTGACGGATCGGCCTGCAGGCTGAAAGGGCTTCAAAGCAAACATACAAATGGGAAATTATTCCGACTGGACCGGAGCAGCAGAGCTGCGGGCTCCTCGCGACTCTTTGATTTACAAAAGGGACTGATTTTATCAAAAGTATTCAAAGAGCCAGCTTTCTATAGCACCAGTTCATCAGTTATCATCAGTTATACAGTAAGGTGCAGACCCTACCTTTACATATTTCTATATAAGCTCAGGTAATACATGACCCACATTTGCATTTGTCATAAAAATGGTGTCACAGTAAACAGAAACTTTTTGATTAATGGTTTGGATCATTAATCAGTTAATGCTTCTGCACAGGTTATTTTTGCTGAATAAAACATACTGTGTGTATCATAAAGCTTTATTTCCCACAGAGCTTTTCACTGGAGGAACCAGGGCAAAGTGACTGCTGCACGCTATAGCAGCAGTATTATCATATCCACCATAAAGTTATTTCACTCTTATTCAAAAAACAACCACAAAATGTTGCAGCCATATTTGCAAACAACTTTTCATATGCACACCTAAACACAGAGTGTGTATTTTGGGTGACGGGTCAGATTATAATAATAACCTGTAGGTGTAAGAAAAGAGCAGCGTGTGAAATATCTGGATATAATTTAAGCAAAGGGGTCAGTTGGGTTAATAATAAGTGTGTGTGTGTGTATGCAGGTATGCCCTCAGAAATACCTTTCCCATTATGGCTCTGTAGCTGCCATTCATGGCAGCGACTCATCCTTAATAGAGCTGTGTAAAATTAGCACAGCAGCTAATAGCGTAGGTGACCGGGTGCACTGTGTGCCGCGGCTCAGGGGCTGAGTCCATTTCAGCCGAGGCGGTTTGCCTCCTGAGTGGACGACGGGCAGAATGGGATTGACCCAGAGTTCGCTGTAAACACGGACCTCTTACAGGCAACAGGGCAGGGGGGGGCGAAGGGTTCTCTAGAAACATCGACTCCCTATTACCTGACCTCTCCCTCCTGCTTTGACAGGTCTGAGCAAGGGGAGCTTTACATCAGCCAGCAGTGTGAGTGGGAGTAGCAATTCCTTCCCTCCTCCCAGTGAGACCGTCCCCTGTAGGGACCCATACCTGGGATCTGCTGATTAAACATCTAAGGAGTTGAAGGCTTATTTCATTCGCCCTCTGGAGAAAGAGCTCGCTCTCAGATTTGATTTAGGCCAGAGCCAGCTCAGCCAGCATGGCCGAATGTCTCCAGTTTCATAAAGAAGAAAATAGATCCGTAACTTTCACACGCAGTACAGTTTAGTCGAGGCTGTTCTGTACGACAAAGCAGGCTGAGTTTTGCAGTTTTGGGCCTCTGAGTGGTACGTTGCCAGGTTTTGTTCCACGCAAAAGAAATATTACTTAGAGCCACGTTGAACAAAGTATAGAGTCTCTATGGTTAACGTCAGATTAATAAATTATAAACAGGGATGGATTTTTCTGCAGTGAGGTGCAGAGCAACATTAGAAAATCACTACAAAATAGATCACTTGAAAACAGGCTGCATTCCACCTGTTTCTGAAGCGCGCACAGTGCTGAGAGCTAACACGATAGAACTGAAACTGAAGACCGTTCCCATTACCAATGGATCAGAAATCACTGCTTATTTACTGCGACTGTAAGTCAGAAAACAGCTGTGAACATCTGAACATTCAGTGTCAGAGCAGACCCATGGTTTATTACACGATCAATTATTTTGACTAGAAAATAATGGATAATCAGGTTCCTATGTCCCACCAGCTGTCCAGAGCCTAACCATAGTCAGTTTACTGTCTGTGAAGCTGGGACCAGTGACTGTACTGCCTCATTTGATTCAGTTTTGTTTCATTTTTGATTCATCTTTTCAGCTGTGCTGCAAAACCAGTGACTGCTTGTTGGGATAGTTATTGTTTATGACCTGCTGCTGCATGCTTCCTTCTCATGCTTACGAGCAGAGGGAGCACAGGGGACGCTGTGTTCTTATCAGGTATGTAGAAAGCTAAGTGATGTGAGAAGTGCAGCTTTAACCTCCATTAGTTTGTGGAGCAGCCAGCATCAGAAGGATGTGGTCACAGTGGGAAGCTCCCTGTGAGAAGCGTGTCTTCCTCACTGAATCTCAAACAGGATAAAGCTGGAAAACAACCAGCATCCCCGAGTCAATTCTCCCCGGATAAAAACAGAGGGGGGGGGGGGGGGGGACGCGGTTGCCCCTACACAGGTTTAAGTGGCAGATTCGATTAAAATCCAATCAAGAACAAAATGCAGAGTCAAACATTAACAGGCCCCAGCTTTGTTGAGCTGTCAGTTAAACTAGCTGGACTTTCCCATTCCAGACAGAGAAGTGTGAAGAAATCCAGCCTGCCAGGCAAGCGAAATGTAATTGGGCTAAAATTGGGCCAGGAGCTGATAGAAACTAAAGCTATTACTGAGGCAAATTCAATCGTGGGGCCTGATGGCTTCCAGCAGCCCTGACTGAGACGCTTCAGACGGCTGCAGAAACACTTGAGCTGCTCCTCGGGGAAACCCGGTTCTGTCAACACAACTTTACACCTGCAGCTGATCACCCGATCACACCGAAGCAGGTTGTATTCACAACTGTGGATAACTGGGCCAGGTTTCAGTAATGCTGCAGGACATCTGACACCGCTGGGGGGGAAACAGTATTAGCTTACACATTTCCTTTGACAGTGAAACATTTACAATGATTGTAAAACATCACCACACCTACTGTACTTGTTAAAACTAGGGTTTCTTTTTCTACCCCACAAGCATTTCTAGCCTCATATCACAGATTTCTGTCTAATAGATCTGCACCTATTTATTCCTGAGGGTGCTCCAGATGAATAGCAATCACAATAAATTCAAGTTCATTCTTGCTCTTGAAAATACAACTACTTTTTTAATTAACAGGTTATTTCTTGTTATATTTCTGTTTGTGAAGGCAAACATTTTATTACAGGCTTTAATTTTAAGCCCAAACTCATGTGAAGTGGTGTGGATGAGCTCTCGTGCTAACATGTCCATGTGCTTGAGAAAACAATGTCTCCAACACATCTGAAAAAGCTTTGGTGGTCCTTGAGTTGGAGCTGTTCAGCATCTCACGTGTTTTCATTTACTTCCAACCATTTGTTGCCAAAGCGACGTACTGAAAGTTACCTGGTTTGATCTCTGTATGATTTTGGTGTCAGACCAATAAATTCTTTTTGATTTACACTAAACAATCAAACTGAATCAAGATCATGAGATTCAAAAGGCCACAGAGAATATTTCAGGGCTTGCAGTGCAGCTGATATCCATGTTTCACTCATCAATGTTTCCCAAGGAAGATCCATTTTAAAAAGCTCAGCTGATGGTCGGCAGTGCCTTCCAGGCTGCACTGTGGTAAATGTTTGCTCTCTACACAGATTATTTACTTGCGTGGAATCCAAAGCACATGTGATTGGTCATCGGAGTGCAGACTGTGAGAGCAGAGCTGTCCTGGGCTGTTTCTGATCTGTGACATGTTGTTGTTACATTGATTCTGTTTGGTTTGGATTCCTGGTTTATTATTGGCTGTGGATTATTTTGTGTTTCAGGCTGAGCAGGTGTTTATTGTTTCTCCTCTGTCCTTGTGTCGAGTTCATGTGTCTCAGTCCGGGTCTGTTTGGTTACTTCCTGTTTTATTTTGGCGAGCCGCTGGTCCTTGTGCTTTGTGCTTAGTTTTGCATCCTGTGTTTTCCTCCCAGCTGTATCCTATTGTCTCGTTACCTGGTGTGTATATATTGCCTCAGTCTCGGCCCCTCGTGGTGGCGTGTTTGTTCGTTCTGCTCCTGGAAGGATTTTTGAATTTTGTTTTTGATCTTTGCGATGAAGCGATCTAAAGTCTACGCCAGTCTTCAGCGTCCTGCAGTGGGGTCCGCGCTCTGCCTGCCACCCTCTTGACAAAAGCAAAAAGTTTCTTGTACTGAAAGTCTCGCCTGCAGCTTCTGCATATTCTGATTCAGTCTTTAAACGAATTACAGTAAAGTGAACAGAAGACATCAAAATAGTGATGAAGACCAGACCAGATGATAAACACCCACTGAGTAATTACATCATTACAATTAAGTAATTACATAATAACAGCCTTTTTTTTCTTTTTATGCATATTTTCTTTGTTCATACAGATATTGTGAAGGTTTGTTTTACATGTATTGCAGAATGGCTTTATCATGATGCCACAGAGATGGTGCCATATTGTTACTCAGTGATTTGCAGCCCCCAGCAGAGGCTGAAACAGATGTGCCGTTTCAGTGTATGCGGTGTGTAAAAAACAGATGAAATATTCTTTTTAGACATTATTTGATGGTGGAAAATCAGCCTGATGTGGGCTAGAAGTTTCAGGGTTCAAAACAAGCGCAGAACTGACAAAGCGGTCCTCGCTGTCTCAGTGATGCTTCCTGCTCTCAGGCTGCTTCCTCATCATTCAGGATGCTCAGCAGACGCAGGAGGAGCGTTAACATTTCCCTTTTTAGAGGGCAGCAGCTGTGTTACTCCTGTTTTGTCAAATAAAACTGCTGAAATGAATTCAAATGTATTCATTTGCTGCCATTTAACTGCTTTATCCCACAACTTCCTTCAGTGTTGGCCAAGTGATTATATGCTAATTTCTTACAAGGCAAGCTGTGAAAACGAGCAAAGTTATAGAGCCGCCCAGCTGAAAGACACCTAAAACTGTCACAGCCTCGGCCAAAGAGGCTGATTTAATCGAAGCTTTGGCAAATATTCAAAGCACTCACAGAGGGGAAGGCGCTCTCTGCTCAATGGTTTCATCATGAATTTCCAAGCCTGTCTTGCATCTTTTTCATCATCGGACCCCCCAATACAGGATATCTGGCAACTAATGAATCTGCATGCAAAGCAAGAGACTGTATGCTCTGCCACGGGGTTAGCATTGTTAAGCTAATAGCCACATAAATCCATCTGAGAGAAAGGCAGAGTTTAAAAGTTGTGGCTCAGCTCATTGATTCAACTTTCCCCCGTGCCTCCGGTCCAATTAGAGGACCTGCTGGTAAGACATGACAAATGACTGGCTGATCGCTGGCCTCCCAGCACCCATAAATCCAGCTGTCTGCCCTCACCCTGCCATAGCTGCTATCGCTCCTGCAGCCAAATATCAGCATCAGGCACGTAATGGGTTCTGGATCATCAAACAGATGGCCCCAAAGAGTCAGAGTCCACCAACAAGAAAGAGATTAGCGCTGAAGCCACACAGCCGTGAAGAGAACAACAACCGCTTGTTCTGTGACGCACAGCAGATTCATAATTCTATTAAGAAAGTGTCACTGCTGTGTTTGCAATTATTCTCCAAAAACAAACAGCTTTTCTATGATGGTGCGCTGCCAGTGGAGCCAAGCTAAAACAGCTCTGAGCCGTTCTACTGTGGCCTATTTAGGAGGGTCAAGAATAGAAATCCTTCCAAATGTTTTTGAACTTCCCAGGTGCCACGTACAATAACAAACACAGCGGGATATAATCTCCATTATTCATAAACAGCGTCACGAAGAAGTCCCGATAGGGGAAGCTTTACAACGAGAACAGGTGCAGCATCAGCGAGCGAGCAAACAGAAGCATTTTGCTCAATAATTCACCTCCTCTGTCCCAACAGCCATTAGTCCTAATGAAAAATCTATGCCACAAGTTTTAATGCTGCTCTGACTCCATTTGTGCTGCTCATCAGATTTAGTTTGATTTAAGAATTTCTACTTTGGAAAGATTAAAATAAGAGAGACGCGTTTTCTGAGCCAGAGAAAACAGCGTGGGAATTTAGATCGAGGGCGTCCGAAAGAGACGAGCGAGGAAGGAGGAGAAAGAACTGTGCGAGTGAGGAGCAGAGAAGCTAAATCACATCCTGTATGTCATCTCACACCCTGCTGTGATGCATAATGCATGCTTCCTGCATTCAATCTGAGAAGTTTGTTCCTTCTCATTGTTCAGCTTTGGAGGAGCTGACTCATTCATTATCCAGTCCACAGGTTCTCACGTCTGACAGAGCTCGTTTGCATTCATTCAAAAGGATTTCAGGCTGAAGCCGCAATTTGAAATCTGTTTGACAAATCTGTCTAATTTGTTGCTGTTCTGTTGCTCCTGTCAGATCCCAGTGATCTTCATCATCCTTCCAGCTTCACCTCCACACATGCTGGCAGGCAGCAGCTCTGACAAAACAGCTTTCAGACAAACCAGAAAGTAAATAATTGACAGATTTAGATAGCTCAGCGAGCAGAGCCGCGAAGCTCCTTTATTGTTTTAAAATCCTCAACGTGCGGACAGAGATGCATTTAAAGTCGTCGTTCCCGACGCTCCCGCTCATGTACGCGAGCACGGCTTTACTGAGACGCCCGATCTCCACTGAAAGTCACGTTAGGTGACACAGACCAGTTAATGTCAGCAACCAGAAATGTGAAGCTGAGCAAGTTTCTAAATCATTGCTTTCTGCCTCAGAGGAATGAAGAAGTTAAAAATTGATGACAAATGATTTCTGACCCATTTTGATGCTCTGATTTGATGCGGGGAGCTTATGAATCTGTAACCACATTTTAATTTGGGGCAGCTGTGAGCCAAACTGGAGACCTGCGCAGCAACACAACCGCAGTTCTGGTCGGAGAAATGCCGACTGGGTGGAGCTGCTTCAGCCCATCAGAGAGAGGAGGAGGGGAAAGGTCAGAGGATGTCCTGTTGGCACCATCGCTGGCTACATGCTTGTTAGATACTAACCAGTGTCATGTTGCACATTCCCAACCAATTTAACTGCATCCCATTCCTATCTTCTTTTTTTTACTTTCTGGAAGTGCTATGTTTGTCTTCATAACCTTTACATTTCTATACAAACCATATAAAACCATATACACTCTGGGCATAATTACTTTAGCACCGTCAACTTTACTTTTTTAAGAGTCCTTCCCTGAGGCTGATGCCAAAGAGAAAGAAAATGATCCAACTCTCCAAATGAAAGCTGTGTAATGTTACTGACTAACAGACTGCATGCACCAAAAGCTGAACCCAAAGATGAACTAAAACTAACAACAGCCAGTTGGGATCAAGGCTGGAAACACAAGACAATTAACCACAGGTGAAAAGGATGAGGGTGGGGCAGACACTCACAGAGGAGGGGCAACAAAAACAGGAAGTAAAAGCAAAACAAGACAAATGAGAAGCAAGCAGAAGACACATGAAGGCTAAACATGAGAGAAAGAGGAGGGAACAGGGTGAGTGTAACGCTGAAGAAGGTAAAATCACAGCACAGGAAATGATCTCTTACAGCCTGCACGTTTCTAATGAGCCACTACAAGCAAATATTTGCTCTATCATATTTCATACCTCTCATGTTTCCTTTCTAATGACCTCTTTCAAATGCTTGATGAAGGGGGGGTGGGAGGTTGCGGTGGGCGGCGTAGGCGGCACGTAACACATGTTAAATTGCTATCTGGAAAGGCCGGGGGCCGGGATTTGAACTGCTGACCCTGTGATTGAGGTACAAGTGCTTTGCTGCTTGAGCCCCGGGCACCGAGATATTGGCGTTTGTCAGTGTTGGTAATTCAAAGTTATCTCTCCAGAGTCGGCACAAAACGGTGTGAAATGACGCACAAAATGTCCTCATAAGCGGTGCGCTGTGATTAAAAGGCCACGTCTCGCACCGCTTAATGATGCAGAAACAACATCACCAGCTGGCAGCAGCATGTCAGCTGTCTCCATATATTTAACCACAAATTTAAAATAGAGTTAACTTTTGTGCTTTAGCTCCGCTTTGGGCTGAGAGGAACCGGTAACTGCTGAACCGGGAGAGCATCGATGCCACGGCCCATTGCCCCTCTTATATATCCTCCATGTGGAAGGCCGCGACTCCTGCGTGAGTCGCTCGCTGTACATAAAGATGTTAAAGTAAGACTTCAGAAAAAGGGGCACAAATATCTGCGTAGTTACTAGGAAACATCAGTTAGGAACAACCTAATGCTAACGTCCTGGACTGAAGGAGAAAATGATCCCTGACTTAAAAGAACAGCTGTGTCATTAGTAATTGGTTCATAATTATCCATAAAGTAAAATAACTCCTCACTGTCTCCATGTTATTAGCACTGACATTAACACCCTTTACCTGCTGTTTGTGTGTCCTCTCAACTTCCTCTTAAAATAAGGGAAAGTCCTGAATCAGCAGCGATACCTAATGAGTCACTCATTAACAGTTCCCCATTCGCACCACTCATTCAGTGAAGAACCCATTCTCATTGCAAGGGCACCACATGCTGCTGCTGCTGGCATCGTGTTATCCACAAATTCAGTGCCTGACGTTGCAGGTTTACACAATAATGAACGTGCAGACGCACATTTAAACAGTCACTTTTCAGCCTTTTGAACCCCAAACACAACCTAATCATCTGGTTTAGACTCGCGAGTGAAAGCTGAAGTCAAAACGAGTGAAGAGCAGGCAGAACACAAAGCTGCTTCAGCACCATCCAGCCTGCTGATCCACACTGTAACCCTCACTGATGCATCACAGACACCAGAGGAGACCTCAGGAGTAATTTGGTACAGTATCAGGCACAGCGTCAGTTTTTGAAGCCCTGGGATGAGAATGTGTTGTTAGTAACTAAGCAGGTTTTTGTGTCCCTTATCATGAAGATATCAGACCTAACAACGGATCCTGCTCCTTAATGCAGATATCAGACTGGCAGAGGCTCAGTGTAGACAGACGACCTGCTGAGGTTCAAACTCAGCATCAGGACGGAGAAGGTGATTTGAGTGACTGAACATGGTTGTTGGTGGCTGATGGGCTGGTTTAGCTATTTCAGAAACTGCTGATCTGGGATTTTCCTGCACAACCATCTGCAGAGTTTACAGAGAACGGCTGAAAAAGGGAAACTATCCAGTGAGCAGCAGCTCTCTGGGTGAAAACGCCTCATTGATGCCAGAGGTCTGTTTCTGACTGATAGGAAGGTAGCAGTAACTCAATCAACCACTCATTACAACCAAGGTATGCAGAAGACCACCAGGTGCCACTCCTGCCAGTTAAGAACAGGAAACTGAGGCTACAAATGCAACAGGCTCAACAAAGCTGCTCA
Source organism: Cichlasoma orientale (assembly GCA_034780415.1). Lineage (NCBI taxonomy): Eukaryota > Metazoa > Chordata > Actinopteri > Cichliformes > Cichlidae > Cichlasoma > Cichlasoma orientale. Next base: position 398,297 of record JAVDPK010001726.1, on the reverse strand, counting down.
GTAGAAGATCAGAAAAACAATTCCTGCTCTCGTGAGTCTCAGATTCTGCAGCAGCACTGGGATGGTAGGGTCAGAACATGAACATGGTAATGAGTTCCCTGCACTCAAACGGCCTCCACAGTCACCAGATCAATCCTACACAGAACCTTTGGGGTGTGGTGGAAGAGAAGATTCCCATCATGGACGTGCAGCTGTGCTATCACACCAACAGAATCTCTGTCATGAAGAATTAAGGCCGCCCTGAAGGTAAAACGGGTTCTAACCAGGTACCAGCACGGTGTACCTGATGAAGTATCCAGTGAGTGTACATGGATCCATGAATCCATCCATGAGACGGAGCAAACGTTACCAAAATGATTTTCTGTGTCACACATGCAAACAGCAGCTCATAACTTTATTGTTCCCATACAAAAATACACAATACAGAATTTCTTTGGAGCCTCTTTGCTTTCTTTTCATCACCACTCAACAATACAATACAATATAACATAATATAATATAATCAACAATAGAATATCAATCCAGCTGAATTTATAAGAGTAAAACTCCAGATTAGAACTTGGTGTAAATGAATCCGTGTGCTTTTTAAAGAATGAAACACGAATCAGTGGCATTATATATTCATACACTCTCCCAGTACAACTATGTAGTCTCTGCCCAAAATTAATGATGTAATAGTGTCACTGCACTATGAAATATGACCTGAGGATGCCTGTACGCGCTCTCCCCGACCAGCCGTCGCGTCTCCCTCCCACGCTCACATCAACAAGCAGCTTTCCTCGTAGTGTCCTGGTCTAAACAGTCCCAGCACTTTAAGTGCAGTCTCACAGCAAAGTAAGCGCCCGTTTGCTCCTTGTACCTCCTGGCAGGCTGTAAAAGCTGCAAAACTTTTTATTTTCAGGGCGTAAAAATGCAGCAAGTTTATCAAGCAGCGTGCAATAAAAGAAAGTTCTACAGCAGCTACATCTGCTCTGAGAAATATGATGCGGCGAGTTCAAGAAGCAGTGGCAATAAAAACGAAATCCAAAGCTCGTAACATAGGCGCAGAAAGTTTGCACATCACTCTTTATGGCTGTAAAATGACTACGAACCAGCCACAACTCAGTGGCACACACACACACACACACACACACACACACACACACACACACACACACACACACACACACACACACA
>JAVDPK010001726.1:367584-394967 GCA_034780415.1 Cichlasoma orientale | reverse complement strand
ACACACACACACACACACACACACGCACACACACACACAGAACTGCAGCTTTCTGCTTTTTAAATCTAAACTTGGTTAATCCTTCCTTCAAACTAAGGGTTTAGATAATGAGATAATAAATACTGTTCTTTATTCCATATTTGGGAGATTCTCTTATTACAGCAGTTAATATGAAAATACTTATAGTAATATAACAACTAAAATATTTCAAAACCAAGCAAACTAAATTTAAAATGGCAACAAAGTGTTTCAGTGAAACGTAATGACGGCATTTATGAAGAACAGGTTTGCTTCACCAGAGCTGAACAGATTTTGACCATCTCATACACGTGCACTCGTTAATGGAGCTGATGTATCAATTCAATAAAAACTCATTGATTAATCCACAGTTTGATACATCAGTGACTTAGAACAAAAAACTTATTACTTATTTCACGAGCAGTTATTAAAAAGTTGAAGAGATTTGGTTCAGCGTGACAAAAGTTACCAAAATGACACATTTTCACATTAAAATCATCAGAAGCTCATTCTTGATCCTAGAAGCAGCAGTTAAAAACATCATTTAGAGTTTTTTAGAAAGAAAATTAGATGTTTGTCTATTTTTACCTGCCAAAGTGTGAGCAGAAATTAAATTAATCTGGAAGTCCGGTGGCAAAGGGTCCAGTAGTCCAAAACGAAATAATTCGGGAATCACAATATGCCAATATTCCCATCCGTACTCTGCCTCTGATTGGATAACATATGTAGCTCAATCAGCCGCACAAGTTAGATTACACAAATCTACAATATCCATCACTTCCATGTTTCCTCTTTACTGTCACCAAACATGTAGCAATGCATTCTGGGAGCATGACCTTGCATTTCAAGAGATTTGGATGAAGCTGAATAGGCAACTTCAGGCACACTGAGGGCGTCTGGAAAGTCTGGGACCAGAATCAGGAACTGGAGGGTTTATTTGTCCTCGCCGATGTTTTTAGAAAACACACATTGCTGAACTGTTTTTGCGCCACATGAGAAAGTTTGCATGTGAGGTACCATGTTGGTTTTTACATGAACTCTGACAGCAGAAAGCCAGCGAGACATCCGTCCAATCACGTGAACCTCAGTGTTTCCGTGGTTTTGGGAAGCTGCAGGAGAGGAAGAGAACCTGTCACCGGGTTGCCCATCGTGGGCCCATCATGGGCTGCTGTGGTCACACTGCATTAGACCCCGAAGGTTTACTCTGGACTTTAACTGAAAGGGTCAAAGCAAATAGGTGGATCATCAACTGAGCTTCTCTTGGTTATAGCGTTGACTGAAAATATTACTGATCAGTTTCAGCCATCCACGGATTCCCTGAATGTAAAAGTGAGAGAATGAAGCATAAAAAGCCTCCACATCCCAGGTCCCCGGTGTTCGTCCACAGTTTAGCGTTTGTAAGGAACTCCAGCTCTGACGGAGCTCCTTTTAAAGGTCATTTTTCCCTTTCCTAAAACAGCAGAAAGCTACAGCTCCCATCGCATCCAGTGGGCTCAGAGTTATAAATACTGCAACTAAAATAACCAAATTAATCACTAATTCATGCATTTGCTGCAGGAACATTTACATCAGTTACATTTACATGAGTTACACTCATTACTCCATCGAGCACTCAGCCTGCAGTCCACGCGGCCGCAGACCCCGCCAGTCCGACCAAGAACAGAATAAGCATGAAAATGTGCTAAATGGAGCAAGTTAATGTCCTCTTATACATGAACATGGGAGCATGGAATATCATTTTCCAGCAGGGCTCCAACTGGAAACAGAATCAAATGAGTGTGAAGATGTCAGAAACTCATTTGGGTCTTTTTTTATGACTCGGCTGATTAAAACATCAAATGCTTCAAAGATGAAACATCAGAGTAAAATATGCTCATTTTGAAACAGTTAATTGCTTTGTTTCTAATGGTTTCTTTTTAAACTGGTAATTCTACAAATGATTAGAAAAAGTGTGTGTTCTATGAGAGCAGCTCCCACAGTTTTAACGGGATTTCTTCTCACTGATGTTATGTATTAACGCCTGCTTTTGAAACAGCCCTGCGCTCTCTGAGCTGCTGCTCTGCTCCTCGCTGCTGTAATTACAGAGCTTCCCTCAGGGATCAGTGAAGTTCATCTCATCTGATATCATCTTCTCATCTCATTTTATCTTCCATGAGGAGCGAAAGCTGCAGAAAGCTATCTAGAAGATATTCTTTGGATAAAGTACATACGTAAAATCTTTTTACATGCGCAATCAGGATGTTCCCTCAGGGAAGAGGAGCGATCTATAGTTCCCCTCAGGTGATCTTCCACGAGCTTTTCTATTTGGATCGTAGTCTTTTTGAAAAAGTTGCTTCCTAAAATATCAACTCCTTCAGATGATTCAGCTGGTTCGACATCACAGCGTCTCCTGAAACATCCCGTCTTTAAAATCTTTTTTAGGCTCTTCATTTTCTCTCTCAGATGTGATTCGTCTGTGTCTTTCTGCTTCTTTTATTTGACTCATATTTGTTTGGATGTTTCTTACTTTGGATGATTTTACCCTGTAAGAACTTTGAATCTTCTTTGAATCAGTGGAGCAAGTCCTCTGTCTTATTTCCTTTCTGAGCCGCGATCATTTGCATATGCAAATAAGCTAAACCAAAGCTCTAAACCTGGACTGCTTTCAATTGCGATTGAGACTAATGCATGCAGTACCCTGACCAGCCTGCAACACCACTGCATGTCCCCATTTTAATAAACATCATAATATTTAACTTAATTATTCTCTGTCAGTTCTCTTAAGTAGCACATTTAAAGCAACAAGATGACAAACACGGTGTTGCAGTGATACTACATCCACTCCCTTCTGCTTGTATTTAACATACTGCTGTGTGCAGCTATCGACCTGTCAGAATAAAGATATAACATGCACTGATTTATTCCTGTGTGATGACATAAAAGGCGGGGAACGATGGTTTTATTCTCCCCGCAGGCTGAGCAAAGGTGAAGCTTTCTCTGTCTCTGAGCAGTGAAATGCAGGATCTCTGCAGCTTCGATCTCAGACCATCAGCTACAAAGGTGTTTATGAGGGAATCCAGCCAACGCATTGTGCTGTGCTGAAGGACTTGGCTGAGAAACGGAGCCAAGAAGTAGTCTGCCGTGTACGCTTTCTCCCCCCAGTGAGCACAGGGCGGGGTAATTATTTGGCAGAAGACATGGTGAAATGGATCTGACAGCTGCAATTACAACGAGGATGGAGCATGACTGCCGCAGCGGCCCGTACTTTCTGAACCGTTCCAGGCCCTGATGTCACTGCCGATTTGGAGATATTTGGAGTGAATCGAGATTAGGGAACGCTGATGGTCACTGATCTGAGATCTGAGGTGATGGAAACACATTAATATTCTAAAGGTGGATCTGGGTAAGAAGACAAACCTGGGCAGGTACAAGTTATCTTCATGTGCTGAGCCCAACCTTAAATCTGCGATCTGGTTTAAAAAACATCTGTATGAAATTAGTTTAGTTCAAATTTAATGTTTCCTTGTTTCCATTAAATCATGTTTTCAACTCAATCAGTTCTTTTGTGACAATTTTTAAGAGCTGCTGTGAATTTTCTCCAGTACAAAATATATGTGCATCATCTGCAAATAAAATAAACCGCAATAAATCAGGATAAACAATTGTGGTCCCAACACTGACCCCTGTGGGACTCCACAAACCATCTCTGATAGATATTCACCAATTTTCACAAATTCTTGCCTGCTTCTCAAATAACTCCACTCAAGCACGACTGTTCCAGTTCATCAAATAATATTTCACGATTATTGTGTCAAAGGCTTTTTAGGTCAATGAAAACTCCAAAATTATCTTTGATCTATATTATTATTTATATTTTCAACTAATGCCATAGAAGTTGGTGTGTTTGATCTGAAACCGAGCTGACTGTCCGTTAATAATGTTTATCTAGGAATTTGTCTGTTTTCAGTATTCTGTAGAGTTGTGAAGGAGACGGGCCTGTAATATGTGAATCTCCATGTCTGTGCAGCGGTTCGACTTTAAGGATTTTCATTTGTGTCGGCATGCACGGGTTTGTAGAGACAAACTGCAAACGTGTCTGCAGACGTTTGATTCAGTGATTTCTTTTCTTGTTTTTAGAAACACTGAATGAGGATTACACTGGATGAGTTCAGCTGCTCTCTCTGCACACAGTCAGCCAGGCCTGACCCGACACTTAAATTCATCAATCTCACTAATATTTATAACATTATTAGTGAAACATGGAGGCTAATTTAACTGCTGAGAACTATTTTATGGTATTTCACAGTTTCCCTTTAATGTTCCTTTTGTTCACATCCAATCATTTCTCATAATATTCCTTTTTTTACATAACCTCAAATACTAATTTATTTTTATATTTGCTTTCAGCTACTGTACTTCGTAAATTCTCTATATCAGGTATTTTTCTTTTTGCAGGCATTTTGTAATCTTTTGTGATCCAAGGGCACTCTGTGTATTTTTGCTGCATTGCTATATTGGGCTGTGTCTATCATATAACCATTTACATTTTCCTAAGAATGTCTCATAAGCTTTATCAGCAACATCCTTATACTCCACCTCCCAGTCTTGCTTATGTAGGTCACTTTTGAATGCATTCACAGACTCTTCAGTTCTAACCTGTTTGTATTTATTTGCCTGTTTCCTGTAACTCAGACTCTTGTTTTCCAGTGGAAGGTTGTAGGATTGTGCTTCCTAACATGGATCTTTGTAGGTTACAGGCCTTCCTTACATCACAGTCGTTTAAAAAGGAGCATGTTTCATCAGAAGATTGCGCTAAGAGGGCGCTTCAAATGTGAGAAGAAAGAAAGACCGAGCAGCAGTATGCGATGAGTTGAGTGAATATGGTTAATGCTGCATCGGTAGTCTGGACCAGAGCTGCAGGCTGACGGACCAACGAAGAGCCCAACGTCCCTGAAGCAATGATGCTGACATGATGAGAGCAGCAGGAAAGAAAACAGAATTTCCTTCTTTCCACAACAACGTACAGATCCATGTTTTTTTACAGACATCACACTGACCTGCAGATAACCTGACCTGAGTCCGTACACATGTATTTCACTCAAACTCTCAGTATGTGTGCGAGAGTGTGAGTAACCCTCAGCACTTCTGGACAAAGCAGATAAATCTTTACGCTACAGCAGACGAGATTGGCAGGTGGATTTCCTGTGTACGGGAAATTGAGCGGCTGTGTCAGTCCAATCACCTGTAACTCTAAAGGTTATCTTGGCCAATCAGTAGCCCTCAGAGAAATTTGCTGCTGTCAATTGTAAAGTGAACATGGCGTCCTGGCCAGAGGTTGAATCAGCCGGAGGAAGCGTGAGGAGACTTTATTAGACTGCATGCAGGATATTAAACCTCAGACTGCACTAAGTCGTCTCATTTTAAATGAACAGCAAACAAACGATTGTTCTGACCTTCCCCCAGGCTTCCTGTCCTTTACATTAGACCATTGTTGTTTTTGAAAACACTTTAATGTACAAATTAATGCTGCTGTCCAAGGCCGTGTCTCCCCCTTCACTGATTCTGGCCCCCACTCAATAAGATTTGATTCTTTGTTTTTAGGTTATGGCACTGGCTGAAGCCTCATTGCCTCTTTCCGATGTCCAATCTTATAACCTTATAAATTCCCATCACTGAGCTCTGCTGTGCAGATACACCTGCTGGTGCTGAAGTCCAGATCAGGGCTTAGAAGTAAGCAGGTTTTTTTCAGCTGCTGCTTCCTTCATATCAGGACCACAGCATGAAAACCCTGTTTGAAAAAACAGTGTTTATTCTTCGGCTTCTTACCCAGACGAACTCTCAGCATCAGCTTTGTGTTCCGTTATTTGTTCTTTTTAGCTGCACCGCAATTTGGGTTTCAAATTTGACTACAAAAGAAACTGACTTGATGTCCATCCATCCATCCATCCATCCATCCATCCATCTGTCCAGCCCTCTGTCCATCCATCCAGCCATCCATCCAGCCCTCTGTCCATCCGTCTGTCTGTCCATCAGTCCTTTCGGCCATCCCCCATCCATCCATCCTTCCATCCATACATCTGTCCATCCATCCATCTGTCCAGCCCTCTGTTCGTCCATCCATCCATCCGTCCAGCCCTCTGTCCATCCATCCGTCTGTCCATCTGTCCCTCCGGCCATCCCCCATCCTTCCATCCATCCATCCATCTGTCCATCCATCCGTCCATCTGTCAGTCCATCCATCCATCCTTCCATCCATCCGTCCGTCCATTCCCCCTTCCGTCTATCTTATTCAAGTTGGGGTTGGGGGGCTAGAGTCTATCCTAGCGCTATCCCCAGAGTGAGAGGTAGGTCCAGGCCATTCCATCACAGGGAAACAGAAGACTGCACACTCTCACATCCACACCTACACCCAATTTAGAATCACCAGTCAGCCTAATAAGCATGTCTTGGGACTGCGGGGAGGGTTGGAGTACCCATGCAAAGCTGACAGAGAAAGGCTCCGACCAGCTAGGAGGTTAGAGCCAGGAACATTCTCTAATTAACTTTTAGTCGAGAAAGCACCAGAACTTTGAGGAACCTTTGAGGCTTCTTCAGGCTTTAGGTCCCAAGAGAATCAGCAAAGATTCCTTAAAGAACCGATGGAAGGATTTTTATAAAAGTACAGTGCAGGCCAGCTCTTATCCCAGAACCTCTTTAAATATACACAATTACTTTTCCCTATTTTATTCAAACTGGTGAGTTCATGCTTATATAAAGACAAAATATTCATCACAAGCAGACAACCATCCAATTAAAACTTCACAAATGCTTTTATGCTCTCACAATTTATGCACAGAAACGTTAAAACACAGGCTCCCTTTATTGGTAAAGTTAATGCTTCAAGTTTCCCTTCATTTGAAGGATTAGTGCAGAAGCTGCTTGAACAAAGCTTAAATGAAGTTCTTATGAAGGGACGGAAGAGCAGACAGGGGAGAATATTTAGATCTGTCCTATGAATTTCTCATCAAATTCAATTGTTTTATCCTTTAAGCAGATCCTTTTAATAGAACTCAAAATTTCCACGTGATTTGTTTTATAAAACAAACGTAAAAACATGAACACAATATATATATTAGGCTTAGCAGGGCTGCTTATTGTCTCAGACTTTCTCATCTTATTGCAATAATGAACAGCTTTTAATGAAAGCCATTAAAATTCATGGGTTTTGTCAGCGGTGCAGCTCAATGGGAATCGTCGTTCTTTCAGCTCCACTCAGGTGGAACAGCTCCTTCAGCATGTCCGTGCAATTCCCGAGCAATAAAGAGAATCTTAAACCAGCGTTACGCAATCCAGGATTTCCTGTAAATGCCAATGAATTCTGAACATTTTGTGGCATTTCACTCTAAATAACTCCAGCATACAAAAGGCAAACATGACCATCGGGGAGCGTGAACCCTTCAGTGTCACACTGCTGGTTGATGCATTTTTAAGCCCAGTAGTGTTTCAGGTATTCTTGTAACATCCATACAATCGTTTGAAAGAGGCGTGCAATACAGCCGCCGCTTTACTGCCGGCAACCGGACAGGTGTCGACGCTCAGCTTCCTCTACTTTGCCGACATAATTTCTAGTGTCAGTTCTATTTTTGTTCGGTCTTTCCCAGACGCAGTTTCAGTGTAAGGAGTGATGTAACATCCCTGTTTGATCCTATCTTGTAGAGCAAAAGGCACGTCAGACAGCCTCTTCAAACAAACTCTTACAACATTATTTTAAATCCTTGTGAGGAGCTTTGAAGGTTTGCATAAGCACTAAACACGTCAGGCTGAATTACAGGGCAACCTGCACACTCAACACACACACTGTAAGCATCGTATAATGATTCAGCAATAAAACACTCATACTAGGTTTCAGCTTCGAGTGGATGCGGACTTCTTCCAGCACTGTTGCCATTTTTGGATCTCTCCCAGTCTGATTTTGACCATTCGCACATTTGTGACCTCAGACTTGCACACAGGGCAAACATCATCGTGTGGGTCGAACTGACCCAACCTTCATGTCAAGATTCATCAGTGGTGATGGCAGCTGAGACGCTGGCTACAACCCAGAGACAAAACACTGGCTTTCAAACTCAAAACCCAAAGGATGCACACAAGGTCGGAAGCATTCTTGGTTTTTGTCTCATCACCAAATGCTGCAGTCACATTGTGAATCAGTGGTTGCACTTGAATGGTGTCAAGCTGGCAATTACATGCAATTTGCCATCTACATGCACAGAAATTCCCAGGAAACATTTCCATTCAAAGTTCAACCAGAACCTCATTTAAAACAGAAATTCCTCCTTCAATAGTGACATCATAGCTGCAGGATTAACTGCCAAATGGCACAGGCACTTGCCAACCTTGCTTCGTACGCTGCTGCGCGGCAGGCAGGTTGCAGACCCGAACGCAGGACCCGTGAGACAGGAGTGTGAACTAAAGAATGCAGCTTTAATCCTGAAAGCTGGCCAAAATACAGAACACAAAAATAATGCCGCGCCGGAGCCAGGGACTCACAAGTCAGAAACACAGGGAGGACATGACAAAGAGCTGAGGAAAAATAAATACACACGAGGTCATTAAGGAGAGAGGACACAGCTGGGGAAAACAGGTGAACACAATCCAACTAATGAGACAAAGTGCAACAAAACTGAACACGACACACACGAGACACGAGAACAGGAACACAGACTGAAACAAGGAAATAAATGCAATCGAACTAAAACCAAGAACAGAACCCAGACAGCTCAGAAGGCCTGAGGCTACAGATAAAGAAACCAACCAGGAAAAACTGTACAAAACTAAGAGTCAGACAGAAACCATCCATCCATCCTCTTATCCAATCCAGGGTCGTAGGGAGGCTGGCGCCTATCCCAGCTGCCATAGGACAAGAGGCAGCGTACCTGTCGCAGGGCTAACACCGAGAGCCAGACAACCATTCACACTCACATTCATACCTGTGGGCAATTTAGAATCACCAGTTAACCTAACCCCACTAACTACCCGGAGAACCCATGCAGACATGGAGAGAATATGCACACTCCACACAGACAGTGGATTCAAACCCAGGACCTTCTTGCTGCGAGGCAGCAGTGTTGACCACTGCGCCCCCGTGCTGCCAGACAGAAAAACTAAAACAGAAAGTCTAAAACCCAGGATCATGACAGCATCGCAGACAAGTTGCACTAACCAGTACGGACTGATTCAGACTGATTGCACCTTGCTGGTAATCTGTCTGTGGACGGGCCGCGATCGTCTGAGGACAGGTGACCTCGCCGTGGTGTTCACGCTGGGCTCTGGGCTCAAACACTGATTTTTCCCAGTCGCGAGGAGGTCGAAGCCCAATTTTTATCCTGGTGTGGTAGAGCCACAGACCATCGGAAATGAACGGGATCAGGGAGCGATCCAAACATGGCAGGAGCCCTGGAGCATTCCCAGTACTGCATAAGGAGTTCGAGAGTCCTGTTTTATAATAAACTTCTAAATAATCATTCTTGTATCTGAAACCTGAGGAGCTGCCCCCTGCTGGCTCTTAGAGAGAATGAAAATTTAAGTCCCTTCTGCATTAGCTTCACTTTTCATCCCCTCAAAAAGTCTTTTTAAACAGTCTATATGTGTAACTAAAATTACTACTACAGAAGTAGTGTTTATTTTTATTTATCCATTTAAAAGTGACAGCAAACAAATGTAACAATATGCTAAGAAGTTTCTGTATCACTCACTTTACATTGAATCAATAGTAAGGAGGCTGCGAGGCAGAGTCACCACTATTGTTTCCTGACAGCAGCTGAAACACAACACTCCTGCGACCCCAGAAAAACATGCACAGCAGAAAAGTGCTGGCTCAGGATATGCAGAGCTGGGTTATTTTTACCTGAAGACAGGAACAAATTAGAGGCTGTTAGAGGCAGCAAAGGAGGAAGACATCGGAGAAGAGGTGCATGACTCAGGTGGAACACGACGTCCTCCAGATGCCTTCAAGATTTTGGGTTACAAGCAGTGGAGGGAAGCTGGTCTGCTGCTGCAGTTTTATAGCCTTATCCTGCTCTTTGCTATGTGTCTCTCTAACCTATATGGACTCATAAAACTTTAAAATAGAAGGTCAGTGGTTTCATTGTTGTCTTTTTCACAGGCTGCGTCTTCCACCTGCTGACGGACTTTATTTAAACTGTTCTCGTGCAGCTTTTCTCTTCAGAAACATTCCTTTCATGTTTACCCACTGCGCCGCACAGCCCGGCTCAGCAGGTGCTCCATGAATCCCTGACAGCTCTGCCCATATTTAGTAAAGCTCTGTGATGACTCCACATACTGTCCCTCTGCCTCCATCCCAGATTATTTTGGTGGCAAAGACTTTCCAGGCACCAGTGAACAAACAGCTGCAGCCAGGCGCCAAGAGGAAAGCACCTCAGCTATTTTGACTTTCACTGTGTAACTGAATCTGAGGGGGGATAGTTATTGAGCTATTTGGGCAGACAGATGAAAATGTATATGCAGAACATGCCTTGTAAGTGTTGAAATCCACGTGTGCTCACAAAAAGTGGATAAATAACAGCCGCCAGTGGAGTAAAACATTCCTGAGCCCTGCCCATTAGCAGGCGGCGGCGGCGGCGGCAGGCAGCCGTTATAAATCAGAGGAATACTGCTCGTGGCGGGGTCGACGTTGGAGTAGCAAACATGATACTGCAAGTCAACTATTTGTGTCCTCATAAAGGAAACTGCCAAAGTGCCGTACTGTATTTATCCATCTTGGCTCAATGTTTTGGCCACAGGGAAAGAAGCCATGAAGGCAGGAGGGAGGAAGATGGTTTAGGATCCAGTCTCAGCCAAAATATCTTGCATAAGAAGCACTGCAGAGCAGAGGTGGAGGGACCTGCACTTAGAGCACTCTCAAAGCCGTTACATGTGATTCAAATGATTTTTTTTTAAAAAAAAAAAGTGTTGGGAACCTACCTAACCCTAATCCTAATATTCTGGGGGTCTCCCAGTGTTAGAAGCTCAGTGGTCTATCAGGTCTCAGCTGATCCCCCACTGAGCTAAGAACTTGGGAACTGTTCATTTCTGCAGTCATCACAGGGCTAACACAGACATACCGACAATCATGTCCACTCACGCTTGTGTCAAACTTAGCATCACCATTTAACATAACAGGCATGTCTTTGGACTGTGGGAGGAAGCCAGAGTACACAGAGAGGGCCCTGCAGGCATGGGGACAATATCATGCAAAGTCCACTCGAGGGAACCCCGAGAGGCCGGCAGGTTCGAGCCCGGAGCCTTTGTGCTATGACAGAAGTAACCAGTTTCTGAATAGCCTGCAGTTACTATTCATTAAAAACAGCTTGAAAATAAATAAAGAAGTTTAAAAAAGAATTAAAAATACGAACAGAAATTAAGGAAAATGTCCTTAATGCAGTTTTATGTGTTCAGCCACTCATGTCCATTAATTTATTTATTATGGTAGGCTGAGTCATCCACTGCTCAACACGAATGAGGTCAACAATGAGTTTGTCCTCTCTCATTGTAAAGTGGGAAATCCTATCTCACCCACAGTGTTTGCACACAGCTGCAGCCTAAACCTGTGCACTCACTCTGCCTCACAATTTCCAGTTTCCAGTACAGTGAGTACAGTGGGTACAGTGGGTACAGTGAGTACAGTGGGTGCAGTGAGTACAGTGAGTACAGTGGGTACAGTGAGTACAGTGAGTACAGGGGGCACAGTGGGTACAGTGGGTGCAGTGAGTACAGTGGGTACAGTGAGTACAGGGGGTACAGTGAGTACAGTGAGTACAGTGGGTGCAGTGAGTACAGTGGGTACAGTGGGTACAGTGGATACAGTGGGTGCAGTGGGTACAGTGGGTACAGTGAGTACAGTGGGTACAGTGGGTACAGTGAGTACAGTGGGTACAGTGAGTACAGTCAAGAGCATATTTTGCCCTCATGTCTTTACTTTCCTCTATAACAGAATAGAAGAAAAAGGAAAGAATAGAAATGAAGAGACGTCAAAGCAGGAAAAAGTTATTGATGAAGTAACAGGAGCACATGTGGCAATCACACACATATTAAAACAAAAGAAGAGAAAAGATGGAACAGATGTGTGTGTGTTTTTCGCTGCAGCAGCAGAGAGTTTGTTTTGAACACAGTCGTGTGGGGATTTCGCTCGTGCAGGTCCAAAAGACGGTTCTACTGCGCTTTCATCTTTTTCTATCAATTGTGGATCACGGCTCACGTCGTCATGTCAGTGTGGACTGCAGCTACGATGGCTTTAAAGGAAAGATCAGCAGGTAGATACACTATGCATTAGATATAGGCCTGGGGAAAACGTCTGAAACAGTAACATGTTGGATCGGCTTCCTCCATCACTATCAATACTCTGGCACTAAATATCAAAAGATTTTTTTTTAAATATACAGGTGCTGTAAACAGGTGAGCCCTCGTTGTGGGACACGCCAAACGAACAAGGGTAAACTTGACAGACAGCAGACGGCACACCAAACTGCAACTTCCAAACCAGAAAGATTACAGCAAGTGCAGCTCCTCCCAAAGTGAGCCAGTGCCCACAGGCTCCCGTATGAAAGGAACCTGCTACAGCGGTATGATTTCTCCACCCTAATTGGAAATGTTGCACTTCCTACCATCCCACATTTACCTGACAGTAATAGTTGCATTATACCATCACCATTCTGCATAATGATTAAAGTAAAAGCAGATTATGGTTCGTTTGTCATTAATATAAATAACTCTGTGACTGCTTTACAGTTTGTTTGAAAGAGCTTCATTTTTGTACCTTTTACTGGATAAAAGAAGGAACGCGTTCACGCTTTCCTCCAGTTTCCATCACTTCTGCCTGACAGCAAACGGCCTCGTGTCAGTCTGAGGATTTCATTTCAAAGCTGCTCTTTGAAAGCAAAGCAAAGAAATGTTTTTATGATCTGACAAATGTTCAAATGTCTCTGCAGTAAAACTGTAACTGGTGGAGCAATTTGAGGTGGATGGAAGCACATTAAATATTATATTAAAACAATCTGAGCGTCACTGCTGCTCCTGAGTTTGGTTCCACATAGATCAATAGAATTTCTAAAACATATGCATCCAATCTGTCACTGCTCTCACCTGCAGCTCTCTCATTAGCTCAGCATTCACTGTATATCTGATTCTCACAGTATGATCTGTGTTTGCAGTTATTTTTGGAGATGGAGTGGCATGCAGCTAAAAACTAAAAGTAGTGATGTCATAAAGCAAGCACGCTTTTTATCTTTGGATGAAGTCAGAAATGACTTTCTCACCTTATTTTACAGCACTGCAACAGAAAGCACACACACACACTGAGTACCACAACACTGCTGGATACCAGAGTATGTAAGCACTGAAATATTGTACCTATACGTTACCATCTATGAGATCATCATCACATCCCTCCCATAATCTATTTAAGCTACACAACGTCCTCTCCCAGACGTGTCAGAGGAGCTGCTCTCCGGTATTGCAGCAGCTGATTCATTTTTACAGCTCTCTTTTAATTTTCACTCTCTCTTAAGTTTTACTCCAGATGATGCATTGAAAAGGGTCAAAGTTGCAAAGTTATCCCAAAGTATGTCCCAATCATTGGCATTTATTAAAAAATACATATATAACGTCACCCATTGGTTCCTGGACTTCTGTTGGGTGAATCTGCAAACTCGTATCCAACAACTCGTCGATCACAAAGGACCCACACCTTAAAGCATACCCTGCTATTTGCCCCCTCCTGATTTCTTTTTTTTTTTGCAAATTTGTGAGTCTTACATGTTTCAGATCATCAAACAGGTGTTACCCAAGGATAACCTGAGTAAAGGCAAATTAGGGTAAACCCACCAGCCCTGTGTGAAAATAGTAATTGCCCCTAAAAACCTAATAACCGGTTGTGTCGCACTTCACTGCATGAACTGTAATCCTTTGTGTTAACTGTCAGTGAGGCTTTCAGGGCGCTCCTTCAGGATTTTCTGGTCGAGAGCAGAATTCATGGTTCCATCAATTACAGCAAAGCAGCCCCAGACCATCACACCAGCATGTTGCATATAGTAATACTTGAAAGCAGCAGCTGAGACCTTCAACAGGAAAGTGTTTGCTGAGGTTGTTTGCTCATGGTCCCCTGCTGGCCATTAGAAAGAATCCAGGTTACAGACACATGATTGGTTAGTGTGTTCAGACCTGGTGGGTTTAACTGTGACATGCAGTCTAAAGCAATAGATACAACACAGTTTATAAGAGCGGGTGTATCAGCCCACCAAGTAAGAAGGAAGGTTGATCTCTCTAAGTCAGTGCATCGCTTTCATTTTCCTTTATTAACTGAAACCATTAAAATCATCAACCTGTCAGTGAGCAGCAGTTTTTGTAAATACAGAGCTTCACAATCCACTTTCCTCATATTTCACTACAATGCAAATGAAAAAAAGGCCTGAGGTATTTTAAGGATCTTTTAATTGAAGATAAGTTTGCCTCTTTCGCACAGCTGTCTTCTAAATTTAATCTTCCCGCTTCTCATTTTTTGGGTACCTACAAGTCAGGCATTGTGTTTCAGGTTCCATCCCAGATAAACCAGACAACAGTATAACTGACAAACTGATCTCATCCGTCCCTGCAGTAAAATTAGCTTGGGAACAAGATTTGCAAATCACTATCAGTGAGACCATTTGGGCTAAAGTTTTAAAGAGAATCCACTCCTCTTCCATATGTGCGACACACTCCCATATCTAATTTAAAATTGTTCAGCGGGTGCACCTTCTCAAATCCAGATTGGTTAAGGTTTATCCAGAAGCAGATCCAGCCTGTGATAGATGTAAATCTGAGGAAGCCACTCTGATTCACATGTTCTGGTTTTGTCCTATAATACAAGACTTTCTACAGTTCTTACAGTTAAAATGACCTTAGATCCAGCTATGTTGCTTTTTGGGGTCGTCCCTGAGGGGTTGGGATCACTTGAGGGGGGGACACAAAGTGATTGCTTTTTCAACTTTGCTGGCGCGCTGCCTGATCCTTCTGGGGTGGAGGGACGCCGCCCCACCCACAGTAACACACTGGGAGAGTCGGAAAACAAATTTTACCAGACGCAGGTTCAGGAATAGAGGGTTTTTAGACACACTGGTCAATCAGGTGTTATACAGCAGCATATACTGTTTTTGCACAACACTTAAATGACAGTGAGGACTGGGTTTGTTTATTATTATGGGGTGGGTTTTTCTTTTTCTTTATGATTATAACTATTATTCCTACTTTATTTGTCTCTTCCTTATCTCACGGGTAATCTCTGTACGTTTGTATTTTTGTAATGTAAACTTTTCAATAAAAATATTAAACACAATGCAAATGAAACCTCTTTGTGTTCCGTCCTGTTCATCAAACAAAACAAACTATTAAAGATGTCAGCTTGTTCTGAGGGAAACCTGTAGGGATCAATACTGATCAATACGTCCCTATCTGTAACGTTAGCGCGCAGCTTCTAATGCTGGAGCGTTTGTGTTTCATTGCCTCCACTCAGGAATCTACAGGTGGCCACAGACTAACTGCATCAGCTGCATCAGCTCCGCCCTGTGAGCTTCCTCTGGTTGGTGGAGCTCGCTGCAGACGACTGTGACACACGTGCTCAGAATGGCACACTGAGGGCGGCAGGAAGAGAACAGACGCTGCGATGAAAGGTGGCGTTAGTGTGCACTGTTGGGATCAACAACAAGACGCATGTCCATCACTGAGGGATCTTAACAACCACTGCTAACACACCCCTGCTCTTCAAAGGCCACACTGGGGCTGGAAGCACCCCCCCCCCCCCACTTTAAAGCTAAAATAAAGCTTGTTGTTAAATATGTTAACTGATTTTTTTCTTCTTGCTGAGCTAGGTCAGCTGACATAGTGCTGCAGTTTTACGTCTCTGCGCGACTGAAAAGTGATTTTGTTTGTGTATCAATGTCCCAAAACAAAAACAAGTATGCCATAGGACTAAATCAGCAACACAAACACTGACACCATCCTGTGGCTGTTGATGAGCACTTTGTTAAGCAGATGTATTAGTTGATTGACTGTTGCCATCTCAGCTAAAGGTGCAGGTAGTAGACGGGCCAAGGGGACAGTGGTCACCCCCACTTTATGGTTATGTGCCACATAACTTGACAATCATGACATCCTCTTGTCAGTCAGTGCCACACACTCAATGACATTCAGTGAAATATGACAGGAAGCAAACTGTCCAGCAGCAACCACGGGAGGATTTCTAAAGAATGAACCATCCAGATCTCTCTCATCATCACAGCATCATTAACCAACACGAGAGCCAACCTTTAAAATAAAGCACTTTTTTTTTTTCATGCCAACTCTGTTTGACCTTTTTGCAAAGTCGTTTCATGTAACTGAGGATAAAAAACAGCGCTTTGAGACTGTAAGGTCAGCATTTTGACTCCCAGTGCAGAGCTTTCACAATACTGATTTAATTAAGACCAGTTAACTAGTCTGCAGTCAACTGGCGTTAGAATCAGAGCAGTTAGAACAGCTAAATTTTGGGAATAAACTCGTAAAAATCATGAATGTGGTAACAATAAAAGTCTTTTTTATAAAAGAAATTGGATAGTGGACAAATGGACGGATGGATGGATTTATGGATGGATGGATGGATGGATGGATGGATGCATGGATAGATGATGCATGGATGGATGGATGCATGGATGGATGCATGGATAGATGGATGCATGGATGGATGGATGGATTTATTAAACCTTTTTTTCCTCTAATACTCTTTCATAGTGCAGAATTCAGCACTGATTATGAAATCTTCTCTGCAGTATGTTCTGAGTGCATAATGGGCCATTTTAATAGTACAGTTCGTATAAATGCATTTATTCCATCACTTAAAGCATACTGTTTCAGTGATACATGGTCCTTTCAAAGCGGTAAAAGTCAGCTGCACATTTGTCAGCACACTGATGAGGGTTCAGAGGAGGTTCAGAACAAGGTGAGACAGGCTAACAGCTCTGCAGCTCTGTCCACAGCCTGTCAGAGTCTCACTCAGGAAGGCAGGCAGACACAAAGCTGTAATTTCTTGTTATCAAGCAGATGCAGACTGACAGAGCAGCCATTGAATGCGCTGCTGCCGGAGAGGCATTTTGAGCTGCGCAGCAGGTGCCTGGAGGCACAACAGCAGAAGTTATTTCAAATATGTAAACAATTGGCAGGCAGAGTCATTAGAGTCAGAGTCAGGTTGGTCTTTGGACCTGCAGCCTACAACTGAGGCCAAAAAAACTCTCCTCCAGACTCGGAGAAAATCAATATGAGACGGTCAACTCCACCCCTAAGACAACATAAATAACCTGAACTCAAACTGTTTTGTATGCAGAGCTTGTTTATTGCAAAATACTGGAAAACTCCCACATGGAGTTCAATAAATTAAATAAAGAAAAACCGACACAAAAACAACGGCTAATAGCAGAAAAGCAGCACGGAGGTCAGAAGTTCAATCAGGTTACCAAAGATAAAAGTAGCCCAAAACTTTACACTCTGCTAACTGAACACATTCATCTCATTTCAACAGTTTCTGAAGATTTCATAACTGGGAAACGAGGTTTTTAGACTCTGCAATAATCGACCACTGCGAGCACGAGCTCGATCTTTTTCATCTGCATGAACACAATGTTGAGCTGGCTTTTTGAAAAGGGCGAGCTCGCTCGACACTTACTATTCCTGGGTGGACGGCAATAGTGGCTTATTATGTGCAAGAATACATTTGAGTGGGAGACATGTAAGAATGTGCTGCGTGTGATCTGCTGAGCCTTTGCTCTTCTCTGGCACGGCTGCAGTTCGACTGTTTGTGAGGGAAAAAGTAGAAGCTTCCATTGATGGAGTGCAGCTTCATTTCACAGCAGGTCCAAATGTTTCACATCATCGTGCTCATTAACACTGGAGTGACGGCGGAGCTGCAGCAGTTCACACCGCACTGTCACACATTAGCAACAACGTGCAGGCTTTCTTTCACAATCTGATGAACCCAAACCTGAAGCCTTTCATCTGTTCACCTGCACACCTGAACACATTCCAGTCATGGCTCTCTGACTCCCCCGTGGACTGCCCAGCCCAGTGGCTCCAAAGGAAATTTATCTTCAGATTCCAGCTCCTGACTTTTAGATAAATCATCACTCACCCTCCTGCCACACGTCACCTCCTGATGACCGCTCATTTTTCTTGGGTCTTGGAGAGCACGGCGATTTGTTTTGTGCTCTTTCTATAATAAAAAAAAAGCAAGCTGCCAGCAGAGTGGACTGCACCTATATTTAAAAAGAACTGAATCACAGTGCTCAGATTTGCTCTATTACATAAAACCATAAACATTCCTTACACATCTCTGACAAAGCCACATTCATCATCTCAACACTCTCCCGAACAACCTTCTCCATGCTGTACATCATTTCCTAAACCCTCACAGCTCCGCGAGTGTGCATGCGTAGGAGACAGAGATCCGGCTCATGGAGAAAATCCCAGCTCTCGACCCCAGGCGGGTGTCGCCATAACCAAGCTGACGAGCTGAGATTTGTCTTTCTTTCATGAAAACCTCCTCCTCCTCCTCCTCCTCCTCAAAAAAAAGCATCCGCATTGGGAAAAAGAGCTCTGAGGGGGTAAAGTCTCTTTCAACTTCAGCTGAGGAATAAATTGGGCCTTTAGATGAGCAGAACAGCCTTGAATTTGAAAAGATGAAAAAAAAAATCAAAGCAGGAGGGGATATGTTTTTCTGTGCCAGGATGGTGTAAAGTTCAGGGAGGAAGGAGGATGATATCAGTGCCTTTCTGAGCTGCTCTCATGTGTCTTTAGCAGCTCTGCTGCAGTCTGAGATGGTGAAGAGGGCACCATTAAAGTTCAGGTTTGAAGAATGAACGCGCTGATGAAACTGACCATTAACATATGCAAATATAACCATGGTAACAGTATTCATATGAATGGCTAAGTGTGTCCAAACCTTTGACTGTGTAAAAGAAGAAGAAGATGCTAATTTCAACAGCTTCCTTATTCTCAGCAGGCGGCCGCAGCGGGTCGGTCCGCGTGTTTGTGTCCTTACGCCGGACGCCCGTCCTGACGCACTGTGAGGCCCCAATCAGAACAGCCAAAAACAAAGTTTAACCCCGAGCTGCTTTCACTCCCAACATGAAGGGAATGTTTAAGTTTGTTTCCTGTGACCTTTGGAGGGTTTGTGCTGACAGCCAACGAGCTCAGAGTGACAGGAAGAGCTCTGCTCAGACACATTTCTAAACTCACTAAAACATGTTTGTGTCCTCCACACATCGCAGATGCAGCTTTGCTTCAGCTTCACGTTTTGCCGTGTTTGTCTTCAACTCATTAATTAAGGTGAGATTATAAAGTCACACAGAAACTGTGTCTGATTTAAATGTGGCCAATCTGCCCTTCGAGGGGGTCTCAGCCCCCCCTCTGTTCAGTAGTGGTGATCCTGGATATAAAAGATGGTTCAGTTTGACACAGAAGTTGATGTTTGATGCTGGTGCAGCTGTAGGGTCCACGCTGACATCACAGGAAATACAGGAAGCCGTTGAGGGGAAAGTGGAGCGACTGAACTGAAATAAAGGTGGAGTTGTGCAACCTTTTGATTGCATCTTGTTTTGCACTCTAACAGGGATCAAAGCAAGCCTGCTCGAGTCTGCATGATACTTTAAATGTATTTAACCTTCACAGTACTCATACTGAGAGCATCCTGCAAAGAAAGGCACATTTAAAACTGCACCACACGCTCTGTGGGGTTAACTGTATAAGATCGTTAGCTGACTTCCATTAACCTCTTTGCTGGCAGCACGTCTTTGCCTTTCTCAAAGAGGACCAACATCCTAACATTGTATGATCATCAGAGGCAAACTGAGAGCTCCCCCTGCTCTAAAATGATCACCTCTGAGCTGAACCTGAGGGTGCAGGATGGAGGCCTCTTCAGGCTGAACGTCTGTTCAGTTATGCCTGATCTGTTTACTGTAATTACACTAACATCCCAAATCTGACAGGGTGATGATTTATTGATGCCAGAAAGCTCAATATTTCAGGCAGAGCTGAAGGGAACTCCTGACCTCAGTGTTACTCCTCCTCAACCTTCCCCTCGGGTTCATCTGTGCACGACATGCAGCAGAGAGGGGACGGGAGAGCAGAGGAGGAGGAGGAGGAGGAGGAGGAGAGCAACCTCCTCTGAACTCACAAACAGCGCACAGCCGTGCGTCCCTTTATTTCAGTAATGACTCTGTAAATATAACACTGGCTAAACTGTGTATAGTTCAATTTTGAGACACTTCTTGCACCAGTTGCTATTCAGATTCAAATTTTGGGATGACATCACCTCAAATGCACAGTATTTACATAAATGATTATGCAAATGCAGCACAGTATTTACACGGCAGCCGAATCTCTGACCTCCTCACTCCTCACGAGGACACAGCAGGCTGAGCACACACATCGTGGAGAGTGAAATCAGTCGACTCAGAGCTTTTTAAAAGTGTGCGAAGAGGCAGAAAGTTTCCTTTCAGGCGAGCCGTGTGGCAGCGAGCATTCAGTACAAACAGTGAGCTGACAGCTGATGGCTGAAGTACAAAGCCGGGGAGGCTACAGAGGAGCTTGCAGCCGGTGTGGGGCGCCATCTAAGTGAAAGCTTTGCTGCATGTGTTAGAAAGATTGCACATTTTCTCTCTTATCCTACTTTCTTTCTTTAGTTCTTCTGTTTCATCCTGAAATTACAAAACTACCAATCCCAAAAACTGGAGCCAAGAAAGCATTACCCTCCCTGCAGGCATTTTACTTGGACTGACTTTTAAATGCTCGGATTATATTGTACATCAATCTGAGGTTCTGTAAAATAAAGCCTGCTGCATCCCTGGTTAGTGAAATCTCACATTTACTCAATGAGGACATCGGTTAGTGTAGGTGACCAACGGATGGCTGGATAATCACACTTTAACACACAATCCAGATTTTTAAACATTCATTTAATGTTGCTGTTCTGCGGTTCCTGGATACATGATGGAAGTTCAGAAATCCAGCATGAGGATGACACATGGAGATGGAAAAAATCCTCCCAGAGGCAGACAGCAATGTGAAAGTCAGCCACAGGCACCATTTCCTGCTGGCAGAAACTGACACCTGTTGTTTGTTGCAGCGTATTCGCCGCATTTTACATTTTCTCTGCCAGCAGGGAGGGTGGCTGACATGGCAGCGGCGATGACCTCTCTGTGGGACCAACGAGCAGGACAGACGGAGGGAAACGGTCGGAGGAGGCGACCGAGCGTGTCGGCACGAATCATCTCCACGCCACGGGCTACCTGACAGGTGACTGCGCCACGTTTCTCAGGGTCCGCTGGGAGGACAGCAAGAAGGCAGAGCCGGCAGCACAAATGTGACAGACAGTCAAGAGCAGTTTTAGTTTAAGTGCCACACGGGAAAACCTGAGCTGGAACAAAACTTTCCAGTCAGGCTCAGCCTGGGATTTCAATCCCAGGCTGAGCCAGGCGTGAATGACTGATAAAAATGGTTAAAATGTGGCAGCCTTCCACGGTATTTTATTTTGAAAAGTGAGTGGATCCTCGGTGTCATTAAGGGTCTTGTTCCAGAAACTGACTCCAGATCAGTCCTGGACTTCAGCTGGCCACAATCATCCTTGTCCTGCACAAATGAGGACTCGATGGAGTGCATCGATGGGAGGAGAGGCTCACTGAAGAGGCAGCGAGATGCTCAGTTTGTCACAAAGTAACTTTTCATTCAAATATGCGCAGTGCAGCTTTGATTTGTGTCCCCCCAGGACAGAGGGTGGTGTTTTATCATTCGCCTAACAAGTGAAAGCTCTCCAGTTCAGTCCCCGGGGGGAGACACAAATCCCTTTGGGGGGTGCATCAGGAAGGGCATATGGCATAAAAATCTGCCAGATGAAATATGCAGAGCTGCCCTCTGTGGCGAGCATGTGTGAAAGGAGCTTTGTATCTAGGTGTGCGTTGGCCTTGTTTACACATGAACAAATAGACTCCAAATAGAAGTTAAATCTGTGGGGAAATGCGGGCATTCACAGCGTGATCCCCGCCCCAACGCTGATGACGACTACAAGAGTCACTCAGCCAACACAGCCTCAGGCATTTCCATCTTTTTTTGCTCTGCACATTTTTGCACTCACCGCTGTCCCTGGAGAAAAACCTCCCACTGTTCCAGGTGGCCATTTGGCCTCTAGCTGCCAGGCACGACTGTAACTGACTGCAAGTGTCAGTGTGAAGCAGAGCTTCTGTGCTCTGCAAATCTATGAAACAAAGGTTAAAAATCTCCTCCATCTGGCAATGCTCAGGACAAATTCAAGGCATCCAAAATGCCAAACAGCAACCTGCTGCTACAGCCTTCATGCCATCCACACCAGCGAAGGGCAAAGCCCGCTGGAAGCTGAGGGCGGGGAACCACGCATTCACGACCATGTCTGGGAAGTAATTATAACCAAGTGAAAGCCCACTAGGTGGGCCCAAGGAGATATTTGGTATGTCTGAGTCTTGAGCCTGTGAAGGTCAAACGCCTCTTTCACAGTGTGATGGAATACAAAAGCAAACCAAGGTGCTCTGCAGGCGGATGCTGGACAATGAAAATGAAATAAAAAGACTAAAAGAAGATGATTCCAGCTCTGTTCATTCTTGGACTGCAGTACTGCAGCTACTGTAGCTTTGCATGATTCACAGTTGGAACAGCCCCTCCCTCTATATGTCACTGCCAGTGTGTGCCTGAGAAGACCACGTCAGGGCTCTCTGAGACTGAGGCAGTGTGAAGCCTGAGCACTTGTTTATCTAAATATCTGAGGAGGGTCCATATAAAATAACTGGCACACAGTTGGTTCTTATTACTCTTTAAAAGGACTGCAAACTGGAGATGTAGCTGTGGAACATTATGTGTATTTATGCCACAGCCAAATAAGTTTGTAATCGGTGAATATGTTCCTTAATTTATGGCCTCATTTTGAAAAATGATTAGCAGAATGATTAAAAACAAACCTTTCCATTGTGTATACGAAGGATTTTACATTAAAGCAACATCCCGAGTTAACAAAGAGCCAGACTGCGGCTCAGAAATGATAACTGTGACATGAGTTCAGGTTTGAGCTCCGGGTCAGGCCTCCTGCTTCCTGTGAGCAGCGATCAGCGTCAGCAGACACGTGACACCAAGAACCAAAATCAAAGCCAGGTCACTGATATCTGCTTAGACACAAATCCCCTCCTCTGCTTCTTCCTCTCACTGTTCATCAGATGGGGTGGGGGGGGTGGGCTCCAAAGTCGAGGTTGTGCTGTGGGTGTAAACAATGTGAATTCCTGCTGTCGATCAGTTCAAGTTCAAAGCCTCCTTACAAAGCTGGAGTCTTAGGATCAGCTGCCCCTGAATTCCATTATGCTGCTCTGTGTGTGTGTGCAGGCAGAAAGAGAAGGTGTGTGATGGTGTTGGGGGTGATAGAGGGGCTGTATCCCCCTTTAAGGAAGATTCAGGCCGACTTCCACTGTAAGCCTCTCTCAGGGACAGCAGAGTCACTCTGAAGCCAGCGAGGGAACAAATGAGGCTGGACAAAGGCGTGTTTTTGGAAGCCGTCCGGTCTCTTTGGAAGCGCTGGGAAGACTCCCGCAGCACAAAGACCTCAGTCATGCTCAGTGCTCTGACACAATCAGGGGTTTCTGCTGGAGCTCATCCGTAAACATCCTTTTGTCCTACAACCGTGCGATGGAAACAAGGTGAAATGAAAGAGCGTCATCTCCGATTGTGCTGCCGTTGATGTTGCTAATTCTTTGGACAGATCAGCAGCTGGTGTTTGGATCAGAGCCGAACTCCATCGTGTTACCGTCATCCTGAGGAAATCAGCGGTAACCACACGCACCACTGGCTCTGCTAATGAGAGTCTAGGAGTTCATACCAGCTTTAGTTAGACTGCTGGGGAAAAGTTTAAAATAGCCAGGTACTGGTTTTTATGGCTGAGGTGTCTGTTCTGGAATGCATGGAGCTAATGGAACCTCACTGATATATCTTGTGTGAACTGTATGCAGACACGCTGGGAACATTGTGCAGCACTTTTATCCCTTGCAGCACTCTGCATGTTGTCATTACCCTGCAGGCAGGACATCAGCGCCGAGCGAGTAAAATATGAGCATTGTTGGTCCTGCCAGCTATGCAGCGATAAAAGGATTTTTCTTTGATCAGAAACAGATGTTACCAGTTATTGTGTGCAGTAAATTGCAGTTTTAGAAACCAAATCATAAAATAGCAGGCATTTTTTAGAGTAATACCTTTCAAGAACATTTCAAGAATACTTAAGGATCTGCTGGAACCTTGAGACACTCAGCAGCACTTCAAATACTCTAACGTGTACACGCGACAAAAACAAATGGAGCTTTTTCATTAATATTTATTCGGGTTAAAATATGAGAAAATATGACTGCACTTTTTATTAATGATGAAAATTTTTATTTAAGTGACCAACAAAGGAAGGAAGGAAGGAAGGAAGGAAGGAAGGAAGGAACAGGTAAAGGAAAGGAAACCAGTAAGAAAGGAAAAAGGGAACAAAGTGAGAAGAAAAGAAGGACGCAAGGAGTGAAGGAAGGAAACGATAGTTACAGATTTAATGTTAAAAATCAAATCTGAATTTAAGGCTTCACAGAGCGAAGACTTTGACTCCTCACCTGTGCGCCTCCTTTAACTTTGAATGACCTTTATTTAAAGTGGATCACATTCCTGCAGGCTGACTGCTGTGCTCTAAAAGCTGCATCCTTGGTGCTGCAGTGGGTCCATCTGGACCTCAGAACCTCAGATAAAATGCCCATTTCCCTCCTGCAACAGTCAGTGCCCCGCCCTCCTCCTCCTCCTGCACCTCGCTGACATCCTGCTGATGTACAGCACTAATGCAGCTCCATTGTTCCAGCCTGACAGAATTTGTGAAGGTCACCCTCGACGCGTTCAGGAGCTCTGACAGTTTTAGCTGTGAGTCCTTGTCAGCCTGCAGAGACACACTGTTGGCTTCTTAAACGAACAGGAGCCGTTTCAAAGGCGAGGACAGCGGCGTGTAAACAAAACACACACACTTCCTCCTCCCATCACATGTAAATATTTGATCTGGTGTACATTTAAATTCATCATCCTTTTTTCTCTCCTTTATTCTCGTTACCTCCTTTACTTCTAAGATTTCTCATGTTGGTTCTTTTTTTGCTCGGTGCTGTTGTCCTCGTGCGTCTCCTCTCTTTTTTTAGGTATTCTCCTTCAGTGGACCTTTCCCCTTCTTTAACCCTTTATGTGGCTTTATCATTCAAATACTTTAAATTTCTAAATTCTAACCTTGGAGGGTTATTGGAGGCCATAATGAGACTTAATTACTCTCGTGACATTTTTCAAACTGTTTCATTTTCACGTGGAAAATCAAACTCAATGAAGTCACCATATTTGGTTCCTCGCCTGTAAGCGGTAAAAAAAAGAAAAGCTCATACATGGTGAAAGGAACGTGTATTTTAGGGCATTGCATCACACACTATATGACTTCATACAACTTTAGGCCATTTCTTCGTGACATCACTGAGGCGCGTCCCGCGTCATAAATAAAGTGTGTGGAAATGAAAGGGTTAAAGCCTTACCTCCTTTCCTTTTTTCACTTTGGTTCTTTCCTATTTATCTTCCTATTTCACATCTTCATGCTGTTTTTCACTTCCTTTTTACTTCTTTATTTTGATGTCCGGACCTCCCCGACCGCCTCCTCCAGCTCTGCTGGGGTGACCCCGGGGCGTTCCCAAACCAGCCAACGTGTGCCAGGTCTGCCACGGGGCCTCCTCCAGGTGGAACAGGCCCAAAACCTCTCAGCACTTACTGAGGCCAAGCAGAGAGGTGACCCAGAGGCCACCAAAGCTGAAACCCTCCACCTGGCAGAGTCCACCACCCACCGGGAGCAGCGCTGACTTACTGCAGCCATGCAAACCGAGTTCTCAGCTTTACAGGGACCAAACAACAACGAGCAGACACACAGGGCCCGGATCTGCTCTGGTTAGGCACTCATCTAGCATCTGCATCATCACCATCAGTGCTGACACACATATCCTCCTTTGCTGGCAGGAAATTGCTCGGTGCGTTCTGCCCTCGACTTCTTGGCTGTTAAGAGCACAGCACCCGGGTGGCGTACTTCATGTAGCCAGGCCTGATGATGTGCACGCCCTCAGAATAGCAGGGGTAAGAGTGGAAGCATGCCATTTGAAGCAGCACTCAGTCTTCTTGAACCTGTCATTTTAACACTGGATGATGCTGCAATAAGCAAAAACATGTTTTTCCCAGCGGCGCTCACGGCCGTGCACTTGACAAGTTCAAGTTGCTATGGTGACTGTATCTTACTGAACTGCCTTCTCACGGCTGTGTTTTCTTTATTTCACATACCTGTAATAAAAAAAAGTACTTTGTTTCTTCTATTCAAGTCAGACTTTGAATGAAGGTGTGATTAAGTACTCAGAGGATCTGAGTCCATCTTCCACCATTGTCACAACACAAATTGCACCACAACTCTCTGCCTTTGTGTCTTTTTTTAGCCACAGCCACACTGACAAGAAAAACAGCGTCATTACAAAAAGGCAATCTCAGGTAACAGATGGAAGAGGAGCAGAGTCGTGTCTGATAAGGATAAAAAGGATGTGTGGGGTCTTTTTGCTTTGCAGCATCTTCCCCCTCGGCTCCTGTCATCCCAGCCTGAGCCCACGGAGGAAGGAACGCTCCTCCCGCCTCAGCCTCTCGCTTTGGATACTCATAAACTACAGCTGAAGGCCAGCAACAATACCCTTCACCCCCCATCACATTTATGCTGTCCAGGTCTCCTGCTGGGGCTCAGGCCTGGTTGACTTCCTTCACCACCACCCCCCCCCCCCCACCCCTGCATGGGGCTTGGGAGAGAAGAGAGGAAGACCAATGAAGTGCTACCGTTAGCTTAGAAACAGCTCATGGTTCACAGCTTGTTAGCTTCCCCCTTTCTATGCTTTTCTTTTCCTTTTTTCTGCCTTTCATCTTTTTTCCTCAAGGAATCTGAAAAAATTAAAAACTAATTACTATTTAAGTTAGTTTTCTTTATGTTGCCTTCTTTTCCCCCTTACCGTATTTGAACTGTTTCCCATTTTTACTCTGTGAGAAAACAGAATAATTAAAGATATAGTAATAATGAAGGGTTGTGTATTTTAAAGAATTCCTTTGTGAACAAAGCCAGAGAAAAGTTCAGTCTGTTGAAGCTTTAAATCGACTGCTCAAAAAACTAAAGGAATCCTTTAAATCAGAGTCAAGTTAAACCTCTGTGATACTGATGGGGTCAGTCAGTATTGGGGGGGGAGGGGGGGTACTCCGTTTCAGCTGCTTTGGTCTTCATC
>JAVDPK010001726.1:340025-352362 GCA_034780415.1 Cichlasoma orientale | reverse complement strand
GACTACAAAATCGCTGCGAGAAAAAAAATGGCGGATTCACGAGATTGGTTAGCCGGATGTCCGTGTCCTTATTTAGCAGTTCTGGAGCAAATACTGTGGCGTCACACATTAGAAAACGTCACATGTAAGAGAGAAAACTGAACAGACTGAAAATTATGACTCAAAAAGAATATAAAGATGTCTATGCAGCACCCAAACAGAATGCATTTACATTTCCTGCACTGTTACACACTGAAAGTACACAACAAAGTGTATTTAAGGCCTAAAAAAGTGGATTTTTCATGATACGTGTCCTTTAAATCTGATGAAGGACCGTTTAAAACAGGTTCTATATTTAACCAGTAGGTAAGTGGTTCCCTCGGTCCGGCTTAAAGACCAGTCAGGGTCACCCAGGAAACCATAGGTGGTTGCTGGAGGTTGCTGATCAATAGTTGATGAATGCTTGTCAGCAAATCACCATCTTTCAGCAAACTATGGGCAACTGTGGAAATCTGCTGGCGACCAAAGCAGTCACATGGAGGTTTTCAATTTAGGATCACTTTCACTTAGCAACAGTCAGTAACCTCCGGCAACCACTCGCCAACCGGTTGGGGAATGCACATTTTTCCTAGCAACCTGCGGTAGCCAGGGAGGCCGTCTCTGTGCAAGGTGAGCAATGTTGCCAGGTGTTGCCTTAGACAGGCAGAGGTGAATGGGGCAGAATCTGCTGTTTCTGCTCAGTGAGTGAGAAAGGGCTCTCCTCCTATAATGAGAATGAATGCATGTGTACATCCAGCCAGTGTGACCCGCTGAACTCAGCAACATCAAACGAGAGCGCGTGAAGAAAAAGTGCAGTTGAAATGATGCCAGCGGTACTCGTCATGAGTAAACACACACAGGCACATTTCATTTGCATTTTTGCGTAAGTGAAACAGACAAATGGTTTCCTCGCCAATCCAACAATCTCTGTGTTTCCTCATACTTTACCAGCCGGGAGCGGAGGTGTGTACACTGGTGGAGGGATCGGTAGAGCGTTCCCAGCGTCCTGTGGGGTCAAACAGAGTGGGAGCAGGCTTTGTTTTCTGCTGAGTGAAGCAGCAGCTTTCAGGTAAGGCGGAGAATGAAGTCATCGTGGGGCTGAGCCAGGTCTGGCTTCCAACATGTTACCCCGAGGCAAACATCCATCTCTACCTGTCATCGTCAGCTTTATCTGCAGGGCCGCAATTCCACTGGGCTCCTTTTAGTTAAAGGTTAACAGTGCAGGGTAATGAGCACAGACTCACAGATAATCATGCTGTACTCATAAAATTCTCCTTGACAGACTGGGCCACAATTAAACCACTTAGCTTTAAATCTCAGGGAATGCTTCGCAAAGCCTCTTCCTGTCAGCCACTCGGAGATTTATGCCTTTCATGTGCAAAAAGGCATGAACACGATTAGGGAAGACATCTGATTATCTATTCATGTCAGGAGGAAGAACTGATGTAGTCCATCTTATATTCTATCAATATGTAATCAAAGGAACTGACTGGTAAACACAGATTTGATTGATTTTGACACGTTTGATTAATGAGCACTGGAACGAGATTACATCAAAATAATATTCATATCCAATAAAAGAGCTGAGACTCGAGATTACCGTTACACACAAAACGGAGTCACAGCCGGCTGCGAGACAGCAGCTGTCACTTACAAACAGATGTTCCAGCTTGAAAACACTCCATGTGACAATTTCAGGTTTTCAAGATCATTTTATGTGATAGGAGCGTCTGAATAATCGCAATGAACGCGTCAGACACTGACGGGCGGAAAAAGCCCGAGTTACATAAATCTTCATTTTTAATCTACAAATGAAAGAAAAACTGAAAGCTTTGAGCCATTGTGCTCTCAGGGGCATTTTTCTGCTTTGGGCTCACCTGCTGTCCTGACTACAGAGTGGGGGGGTCGCCAGTCCATCAGCTAAACTTAAAGCCATCAGGACCATCATTATGAGCCCTGTTAGTCTCTCTGTCTCCTGGTGCTCTTTAACTCGTCGCTCCGTCTGAGGTCTGTTGGTTTCGCTCCACCTGCTTCATCAATAATCCATCCAAACACAAAGGAAATGTGGTTGACCAGTTATTGACTTCCTATGGGGAAAAAAGCTCCAGCGAGGAGGAAGAGGAGGCCGGACCGCCGTGCCCAGCTTACCATCATCGTTCCACATCATTCCAGTCCTCCGTTAGCAACCTAGAGCACTGCCAGGCTTAACGGCACTTCAGCAGCAGCTGCTGACGATGCTGAGACCACCGTTATTTAATAAAGGCGTAAAACTGTGAGGTGTATCGTACATACTGTATATACAAAAACACATTCACAATAACACGAGTGCTAAAAACCAGCAGGCCTGATCAAACATCACACTGAGAACTTTATGCTCGTTAAGCTTCATTCATGGTTTCGGTTCCTTTTTACAGAGGAGCTCAAAGGCTGATTACAGCATCTCGTCCTTCAGAAGACGAACCGTGTTTGTCGTGGCACATCTCAACAAAGACCTCACAGAATGTTATTATAATCATGATTATGTGTTTTAAACAGGAGAGAAAATCCATGGACAGCTCTCAGTTCTCCACAAGTATTCACAGCCTTTTGCGCTGCTGTAGTGTTTGATTGTGAACAGCAGGTTTTAAGATGTTCTCATTACTCCAACCAGGATTCACGGACAGAAACCGGAGGGGGGG
Organism: Cichlasoma orientale; assembly: GCA_034780415.1. NCBI lineage: Eukaryota > Metazoa > Chordata > Actinopteri > Cichliformes > Cichlidae > Cichlasoma > Cichlasoma orientale. The sequence goes on along the minus strand of JAVDPK010001726.1, from coordinate 349,666 downwards.
GTCCAGGGATAAAGTGGGGAGAATGAGCCTTGTTTTGGGATCTGCAGCATGTGTGAGCAGGGCCATCAGAGCCAACAGGGACAAAGCCTTGGCTGAATCGAACTCTTCTCTGTCTAAACACTTGTAGCTCCGAGAGCGTGCAGGCACACACAGAAAGACAAACTGAGGCTTTTCTGGGGGGCTGCATGCTGGTATTTACAGATAAGAGGCACACTGGCTTGAATGGTGAGCTGGGAATTAAAAACTCTGAATGAAGTGAGAGACAAAAGGCCAACAACCTCCCAGACCTTCAGCGGCGACACTGTCACAGCCAGCACTGGATGGCCCGGGGGGTCAGAGAGGTCGGGGCGGGGGCGGGGGAGAGGCTAGCTTGTTTGTTTGCCCATTAGCCCGGCACTTGGGTGTTTGCCAAAGGTTGTACCACTTCAGTGCAGTCCTCCACCGCTCTGCACGTCTGCAGAGAGCTGGTGGGGGAAAAAAGGCTTAGTTCCAGCTGAGGGAGCATAGCGTGCTCTCATTTAGGCCCGGCAGCACCGCTGATGCGTGGGATAGCGTCAAGCAGAGGGTCTCAAACCAAGAATCAGGGCCATGCAAGAGGCCTCTGTTACAGGAAACATGGAACAATAAAGGTTCTGATACAGCGATCAGTGCTTTTAGTGACTGAGGCCTTCCTGTGGCATAGAAACCCAACACGCTCCCACAGCAGCCATTTTTCAAAGTAATGTCAGTCCTATATTAGTAAAGCCCTAAAGCAGAGGCGCCGTCACAGAGAGCACTCAGACTGGTCGTCCTCAGACTTCAGCAACAGAATCATCCAACAACAAACTGCACCGGCCCCTTACATCTGCACACATCTCAGTGAGATGAAGAGCTTCCACTGCACTAACTGTACCGGTTATATTACTCAGCCTGGACCTCCTCGAACACACATCTCACCTGCGCATGCAGAGACACGTCTGCACTGGGAGACACGCGGCTGTTTTCCATCTTTACGCGACCCGCAGGCTGGAAGATTTGAGCTGTGCTCGAGTTCCATCGATTACCACGCTCACTGTGATGCATGTACACCGCGACTGCGTTATGTCCTCCTCTGCACCCTCATGATAACAACTAGAGGACACATCGTACAAAAACACAATAACGGCTCCAAGCATTTGTTCACAGAATTATTAAATAATACCATTTACATCATATTCACTGTATCAAATCCAACACTTATTCTTTATGTCAATTTTGCTCTATCACGTCATTTTTTCACCAACTATAAACATGATCCAGATGTTTGTTGCTGCATCTGTGGCACCGATGACAGCTGGGACGGGCTCCAGCTGTCCCGGGCACGCTTTGCTTATTTTGGTATGAAACTGGGGACCAGGACAAACTATGGGCGCCTCATTCATGGACTTGGGGAAAGAGTTTTGCTATTCTGGCAGCGTGGAGCCACAGAATCACAAAATCATCCATCAGTTACACTAAGCCACAGTGAGACCTGCTCCACGGTCACATATAAACCGCCTCCCATTTCCTCTGGCTCAGTGATGACAGAGAGTCTGATGATGTTTTGTCTCCAGATGCACAACGTTCTGGTTAAATGACTTAGTACGAGATTTCTGTTTACCGATGGCTCAAAAGGCAGCCTAAAACCTGTCCTACTGCACAAAGACAGTTAGTTTGCATCTGTGCCAGCAGGTCATTCTGTCCTCTGGAAGTCTGTGAGTTGTGTTGGAGAAGCTGCAATACTAAAAATAAGAGCAGAAATGATGTTTTTGATGCCGGGGGGGTATAATCAGCTGCCCCACCAAAACTCTGCCTTGGAAAGCAGTTAGCAGTAACAGCAGAGGCAGAAGCCGCAGCTCTCCACCTGCTGCAGGTTCTGGTTGAAGCCACAGCTCTTCAGAGCAGCATTGAGATAACGATGAAGCTGGAGAAGTTGTTGTGTTTGTCTCCACAGGAGCACATCTGTGAGGACGCATCAAAATAAATGTATTCACTCCTTTAAAGGTAGAAGATGATGTTCAGCGAGCACGTATGGATGAAATGAAGAGAAAAAGTTTTTACCTGAAGTTCCATTTCCTGTCCTCAATGTAACACTTGAAGATTTTAGGAACTGTAACCTGTAGCTTCTCTCTAGTTGCCTTGAAACTTTAATGCCTCTATGCAATCCAAACCAATCTCAGTGATGGACATATTGCTGTATGTAGGTTTCCCCCTCGAGCAAAACAAATGGGAAACTGCTGCTCTGGCTCAAAAATACGCAGGGCTTCAATATGCAAGAAGCAGTTTAGCTTTAAAAGCATCTTGAAAAGAGCATCCAGTGTAGGCACTTCACAGCCTCGGGCCACTTAATAATTCAGATGTGGTACAGCCACGAATGGCAAGTCCTCAGATAATCTATTTCTGTGTCCTGGGCCACAGTACTTCTGAAAAGCCCTATTCTCCTGACATCAGTGCGGCCGGCGCTCATCTCATTATGTTCGGGACTTCACACATCACAGGAGCTGGGAAAACCTCTCAAAGGGATAAACAGCGAGGCGCGATGTGTGCCGGGTGTTGAGTGAGGCTTAATTTGGAGAAATCAGCATCCACAATCTAACAGAAGTACTCAGTGAGCCTGACGAGGTAAAGAAAACCTCCCTGCAGTCAAAGCGATGCTTTACCCGCTCAGCAGTGGCCGTGGCTGAAAGTGCAGCACAGCGTGTCCCAGACTGAACTTCATCTTTCGCTTTAATTCGTTTTTTCATGTCATGTTTATGCCGAGCGCCAAACACAAAGCAGAACCCGCGGCAGAGACGAGTCGTTATCGGTCTGACGACGCGACGGCAAAGCTGAGACATCCTGTCTGTTTTCAGGTCATCGAGCTTCATAAAGTTAACGGTGATGCAAAATCAAATATGGAACATTATCACGCTGCACGGCGAAAGGTGCATCTGTTCTTCATGGCATCGGAAAAGGTCCTAACAGTTGTGTTTGTATATGAAGAAAGTTTGCTCTGCTGATGATCTGTCACAAGGAAAATGCTGCAAAGTTCATACTGTTGTTTCATTTCATATAAATATTCTGACAGTTTTGCAGTAACACACAGCTCTTTGGACACATCCAAATATTGTTGTTTTTTTACAGTACAAAACGTGTTTTTCCTCGTGGTCACTTCTGTTATTACTGCTGTGAGATTCCAGCGTTCACAGGAAACCCAGAACAGCCCACGCTCTCTGCACTCTGAGAAATACTCCTTTTCATGTCCAAGGACGTGAACTGTCGCGCTGTGTCATGTCAGTGAGCAATCGCCATGGCAATCAGGAAAACAAAGCTTCAAAAGATGTGGCAAAGGTCGTTCTGTAAGCCTAAGTCACTGTTAATGCGTAACCAGGAAACACATTTCTAATTACACATGGCAGGAATGATGAAAAGTTGTGTTCAGGGACAGGAAGTGCCCAGAAACATAAATCAGGAAATTAAAAGTCGACCATGTGACAAACTGCAGGTAGACGGGATCTTCTTCCAATGAGATGACACGATTCAGTGTGTGCATGAAGGAAGGAGACGTGGCAGGAACACCATCAGTCAGAGGGCCATGGTGGACGTGCCAGGCCAGCGCGGGGCAGCATCACAACGTGTGCGACTGTTGCTCGACAAACCAGCTTCTTCCATTCTTACCTGGGCTCCACAATGGCCTCCTTCCTGAAAATGAAAGGGCCAACACACGGTGTTCATGCTGCCACAGTCATCATTCCTAAACCCAGCGGAGCAATTCTTCTCTGCCTGGAGGTGGAACGTGTGTGATCAGCAGCCTCATATCTGATATCCCGACTGGAAGCAATGGATTCTGGCTGTGAGGAGGTCACACCTGAGGCACGGTGCAGCAGGCAAAAGATTTCAGAGGGGAGGACGTCGCACGAGGACACCATGATAAAACCTGACAGAGATGAGACAGGATGCCTCTTAAGACATTTCAGATTTTGCATTTCATAGTATTTTTTAGTGCGACTTTACTTTACTCGGTGCTATGCACTAAGTTTGTGTATTTTTCTTTGTTTTGTGATGCATATAGCTCACATGGGTTTCTCGGTTGTTATGTTATGTGTAAAAGTTTCAAATAAATTCCTCACATTAATAACAAAATGTGAAGTTTCAAAGTCAGTCAGGTTGAAAACGTTTGGTGGGAAAGCTTTTTGTTCAGTTGTCACAGAGCTGACGTGACTGCAGGTGAGTCTGTGCTGAAAGATAAGCCTCACCTGTTTCTGCGTTAAGAAGAATAAAGTGTGACTGCACATGACCTGCACTGTAGATTACAGTAGGGACACGGTAATAACAGTATAATCACAGTATTATACTGTAAAGCTTATATTCTATAAAGTATTTTTAACAGAAAAAACTGTGAAATAACCTGTTATTTTACTGCCATTTCACAGCACAACAAAAAGATTGCTAATTGTTTTTAAATCATCGGCACGATCATCTCTCCAAAGGAAAATAGATATTTTTGACCCACTTTTGAATATTAAAAGATCATTGAGCCACCTTCAGCAAGATCTAATGGACTTGTTGCTGAAGGAGCTTCAACCAAGACTTCAAATCATGAATGCATCACACGTGCAGGTAAATCCACAAAGACACAATCTCAGGTTTCAGACTGCTCTAAATGCTTTTGGATCCTTTCGGATCTGTATGATGTCATCGAGACCGGATACTGGTAATATGGTCATCTCTCCTCAGAAAGGGCAGCTGGTCGCAAGAAAGTTGGCTTAAAGGGAGAGGTGCTCGTTTCAGACAGAGGACGAACTGAATGGCTGCACCAGGACCAATAAGGCTTATTCTGAAGTGTCAATCATGCCAAGCTGCTCTAGCAGAGGCCAAGAAAAACAATACGAAGGTGAAAATGATCATATCTGGTCCACTTCAAATCAAGTTTTACCAGAAACAGTAATATCACTGGAAGATTTCCTCGCTGGAAATTCGACTTCAGAGGCAGGTGTCAAAGATGTACAGAAACCTCTCAATCTAAACCAAGGACTCAGAAATACTGCAATATTGATGGAGCTTTGCAGTAGCTGTTTCCTCCTTCCTCCGCTGGGTTCAGGTGATCCCGGGATTCCTTCACAGACTGAAAGGGAAAAGTGCTGACTCCGACTTCCTGTCTCTGTGAGGGAAGTGAAGTCAGGTGGCTGCTGTCACATTTTCCCCACACATCCTCCCTTTTGACCCAGCCTGTCACGTTTCTTCTACCCAGCCCTTCCCCCTGTTCTCACTCTCATATCTTTTTTTGGAGTTTCGGTATTTTTCTGCTGCCTGCTCTTGGCTCACTCCTGCAGCCTCGGAGTGTGCCCGGGGTGAATGTCTCATCACTCGGGGGTTACAGGAATGAGGTCTGATTTGATTTGCGGCTTACAGCCTGTATGGAGAACAGCGGTGGTTACCTGGCACTGAGGAATTGTCACTACAGCTTCTGTGTTAATCCACAAAGGGGCCGTAAAGATGGCAGTTTCCTCCAATATGCATGTTCTGTCTAACAGCAGTCAGATCCTCTTAGTTCCTTTAATATCATACTTCACCACAGAACCCTGCAGGGACTGTGCAGATGGTTATGAATATCCGTGATGAGGATATTACACCTCTCTCTTTAAAAGAGCTTATTGTATTTGCCTTCACTGAACTCTCATTTTAATTCGAGTTGGAGAAGAAGTTTTTTTTACAGTCAGCCTCATCAAACTGGAGTCGTGAAGCGTGTCGGGCAGCAGCAGCAATCAGACGTACTGCTGAGATTGTTTTTCTGACGGTGACTGGAAGTGTTGTGCAAAACTATTTTCCTGAGAGATCACCTTGGAGAGCTGCGTGCACGCTGAAAGCTGTGATGCATTTCTGCTGCAGCAAAATTATATACGAAGCTTTGCTTCAGACGGAGAAGGCGCGATGAACAGTGACTCCAAAGGTGCACGCTGTCAGCAGCTACCGCACTTGTATACTGTTAAACAGGAACATTAAACATGTTGATGATTCATGTGGTTTAAATGTTATTCGACCATAGTCACAAAATTCTGCTTTCTGATTGGCCGGTAAGAGTCTGTTCATCAGAGCTTCAGTCAAATATTTAACCATCGTTCCACATCAGCGCTCCACAATCTGTTAAGAGCACTGAGGCCAGAGAGACGAGGTGGAGGTGGTCTGGGCATGTGCAGAAGAGCTCAGAGAAGATTCGTGGATGCAGTTCTTAAATAGGACGTGCAGAGGGTTGGTGTGACGGGAGGATGCAGGGGACAGGGTGAGACGGTGGCACTGATCCACTGTGGCAACCCCCAAAGGGAGCAGCCGGAAGGAGAAGAAGAAATACCCGCCCAAGCTAAAAGGTTCTGGATCCAGATAAACGTTTTCCCAGTTTTTCTTATTTCACTTTGATTTGTGAAGTTATGGATGCAGATCTGGACCTAAAACAGAACCGTCCTGTTGAGTCTCCATGGTCCTGCTTTAAACTGATACACGGATTCATTCTTAAATGTATCCTCACAGATTGAATTGTTGGTTTTTAATCATTGTTTCATTTGTTCCTCCTGCATATTGACTGCTTTACATTGTGTGTTTAAAGCACTTTGTAACACTGCTTTGCTATAAAAATAAATGTATTATTATTATTATTATTATTATTATTATTATAAGGTGGGCCACGCCCCCATATTTCATGCTACCCACAATGCTTTGAGTGAACCTGCTAACAAGCAGACACACGAACCAAACCGGTCCCATCCTCCACTTGGCAGATGAGTGGTCGTGTTTTGGGGGGGTCTGGCTTTGGTTGAATGGAGCTGGTCTGAACATCATGCTGTCCAATTAAACGTGTTTACAGTCGTTCCATGTGGCCACACTCGGAGTAAAAAGGAAGTTAAGAAATGATGACCTGACATAAAGAATGTGAGCGCTGCAGCTTTAATTAGCAGACAAAAGGAGAGAGGTGTCTCAAAGAGAACACCACTGTCTTTCACCCCAGCAGCTCCCTCACAGTAACAGCAGCTCGACCATCAGCTGCTGTCTGCTGAACGACGCACCCGATTGGCCGAGCGAGCTCACATGTGACAACAGATTCACAAACACAAAATGAAGACTGTTGCTGCGAGTGCCATCTTTATTTACAGGCTGCAGCAATTAAAACAAGAGGAAATGATCCCAGTGTCGGCTCACGACTGCGTCTGAGGCGTGCAGAGAAATCACAGCAGTTCAAAGAGACAAAAGATTTCTTTTCCCAAGCACAGAGCAACAAAATCCATTACCTTTTTATTGTGTGCCATAGTGTAAACTCTCTGTATGTGCATTATTGTGTACATAATTGGAAATGTCATAAGCTCAGCAGAGAAAATGAACCAGTGGAGTCCTATTGAGAGGAATAACAAAGCAAAGAGAAGAGACACACGGGATGAGTCAGGACAGGTAGAAACATCATTCTTCTACAGCACGTTCAGCAGTTAATATCCCCCCAAATGATGCATTAGGCACGAGAAAATTCTCTTATTGTAATGTCTCATCTTTAAAAAGCAGCACTGGGGGGTGTAGGAGTCAGTACTGTTTAAAATCCCAGCTCCAACCTACAACCTCCGTCCTGATAGCGTAATCTGCCCTATATTTTGATTCCTTGCAATCCCAGGAATCCAGGCCTTGGGGGGGGCAGGTGATATATTTGGACATGGTGCTGCTGTCCTTCACTGCAGGCTTTAGACTCTTCCTCAGTGGCATGTCAGGCCTGAGGGCACACTGCACCGCTGCAATAAGCGTGCAGTTATATGAATCTGTCAGGAAACATGTACCACGCGTCACCCACAATCCTCTGAGCTTTACACTGTACCGCCTGCAGCTGATCCAACGACCCGTACTGCTGCTCCCACAAGAACCTGAGCATTGTTCTGAAGAACAGGTGCGTTCTACTTTTCTGACACAACTTTTGAGGTAATGATCATAAATACTGCAAACTTTTCAGTTGTAAAAAATAGTTCTATAAACTATAAACTGTACATAAAGGATGGCAGTATCCACTGTGATTTTACCCACTGGTTTGCAGAGTGACACACACAGAGCCTCAGTGTTTGCTTTTTCTTCTGTTACTCCTTTAATCGGATATGAACATATATGAGCCTCTGTATGTGAGAAATGAAGCAGTTCCTCGATGTGCCACAAGAGGCTGGCTCCAAAAGTGAGTATAGAGTATACTTTACTCTGAATGGCTGAATGGCTCCTCCTGAATGGCTGCACTCCTCACCCTCTCTCTAAGGGAGAGGCCAGCCACCCTTCAGAGGAAGCTCATTTCTGCTGCTTGTATTCATGATCTCATTCTTTCGGTCACTACCCAAAGCTCGTGACCATAGGCGAGGGTAGGGACGTAGATCGACCAGTAAATTGACAGCTTCGCTTTCACACTCAGCTCCCTCTTCACCACGACAGACCGGTGCAGCGTCCACATCACTGCAGACACAGCCCCGATCCGTCTGTCGATCTCCCGCTCCCTTCTCCCGTCACACGTGAACAAGACCCCGAGATACTTGAACTCCTCCACCTGCGGCAGCAACTCTTCCCTGAGCTGAAGTGGGAACTCCACCCTTTTCCAGCTGAGGACCATGGCCTCAGATTTAGAGGTGCTGATTCTCATACCTGCAGCTTCACACTCCAGTGTGAGTTGGAGGGCACCACCTGACGAAGCCAAAAGGATCCCATCAAAAAGCAGAGATGAGAATCTGAGGCCACTGATTACAGCGAAAGTAAGCAGCGTATCCTGAACTGTCTGCAGACAGTTCAGGATACGCTGAACTGTCTGCAGACAGTTCAGGATACGCTGCAGCGCAGACACCACTGACTGTTACCTGGTGAAGTTGTGAGAAATCAGCCAAACACCGCAGATCTGACCTAGCAGCAAATCCAAACGATGAGAAGGTTCGATCGAGGGAACTAGACTCTGAGAAACTGAGAACTGCTGGCTGCAAGGCTTTCAGTAACAATCGCTCGTGAATAACACCAGTATGAAAATCCACTTTTATTAAGTATTTCTATAGCAGTGCTGCGTGTGGTTTGATTTCAGTCTCTCCTGTCTCCAGTTTGAGCACTTCCTTGTTCTGATTTCCCAGATGGCTGCTGTCAAAAGATCTTAACTTTAAATCCATCTTTGATGCAAAATAGACACACCATATTGTCTGCATCGTCCCAGCCATCTGCTCCTCCAAATGTTTTTTTTCTTGTAAATCAAAAAACAAGCAGTCATAAACTGTATATCAAAGATGGGAGGAGTCACTGCAACATCGCCTAGTGGTTTAGTGAGGCCTCTGAATCTTGGTGTCTTGAAACTGGACATGATTAATAAACCGTGGGGCAGTGCATGTTCATGTTAGCAACCTATGATCATAAGGTAGGCCCACCCTAAAGCACGTCCTGCATCTTCCTTTTGACTCTAATGGGGACATTAATTTGGCATTAATATTGAACACAGCAACTGAGACATGAACTCATCAGAAAACTGTTTATGGATAAATGATCTGGAGAGACTTCCCTCCGGAGAAGTCGACCCCTGCTGGCCATTAGCAAGAATGCAGGTTTAAAGACCACAACATTTTATTACAGAGATTAGAGCATGCCATAGGTATTAAAGGTACTGCACTGCAGTGGTTTGAATCCTA
>JAVDPK010001726.1:295541-339925 GCA_034780415.1 Cichlasoma orientale | reverse complement strand
GTAATTCAGCCATTTGATTCAGGTGTGTTGGATCAGGGACACATCTAAAAGCTGCAGGACACCGGCCCTCGAGGCCTGGAGTTGAATACCCCTGATCTAGGAGCTCAAATTCATCAAGCTAGAAAGCATGGATGTAGAACATCCGTGCTTTCAAAAATGTTCATGAAGGCAGACTGCACGGCCGTGTGCTTCATTTTAATGAATGGGACTGAAAACACCTGAATCCAAAGATTAGGAGTTGTGGCCCAATACATTCATCCATAAAGTGTGTGTGTGTGTGCACTGCACTAGGCTGGTTACTGCCAATCCATGCATGTGTGCAGATCAGTTCCCTAGTTTAACTGTTAGTGTGTGAGAACATTCAGTGAAGCTCAGCTGCTGTAATCTGTGGAAATCAGATTACTGCGCTTCCTCCCATCTTGGTGTTTCAAACTGACACTTTCTTCAGTTTCCTAATCATTACTCATGTCTCTGATTATAGTCAAACTGAATATGTCATATGAAAAAGTGCGTGCAGCCCTTTTATCAACAACATCTTCATTTTTCTTCAACGAGTGCCAGAAATCAGAGAGGTTTACGGCAGCAGTGAAGCCGACTGAAACGCTTCCTGAAGTGTCTAAAAATGCCCCGACTAAGCAGAAATATTAAATCGCCTGTGACCAATCGATCGAACCACCCAGCGTGAGTAAGAAGCTGTGCATTTAAGCAGGCCAGAGAGGGCGAACACAACAAACTAAAGGTAATGAGGTAATGAGGTAATCTGTTACTTTAACCATGAAACCTCTTTTCCTAAGCACCACAAACAGCCGAGGAAACACCTCGTTCGCTGCCCTGATATCAAATGTGCCCGTGGTTGTAAATGCCTGTCAGCTAATATTTATAATTGTGCCTTTATGTTTTTAATTAAGCTGTGACGAGTGATCAGAATGATGAGTCATTATTGGCATAAATCAGAGCGATCACTGAATCTAATCAAATGAAGAAGTTCAGTGTGGAAGAAGAAGAAAGAGGACTGTGATTATTTTCACCACAGACATAAGTGCTCTGAAGCCCTGAAGGCTTCTGCTGAGACCTGCACTTTAATCCGAGCATGTTTCTTTTGCACGTTTGTTTCTCTCTGCCCACCACTCCAGGTGTTGAGGGGGCGCTGCTTACTTTGAACTCCAGAAGGGCCTTTTCCCAACTGTGTTCAAACATGCTGGGACGTCCCTCCCGTCTCTCTGTCCTCTCCTTTTCCCTGCTCTTCCACGCTCAGCCCTCCTCCCCTTCCCCCCTAAAACACTAACTGAACCATTCCTGTCTTTATAGCCGTGCTGCAGAAGTTCTCCCCCTTCAAAGCCGGGGGAAATGTAACACGGGGGGGCAGGATGTCTTTCAGTGCATTTACAGGATTGCAGGTTGTTACCGCTCGCTGTTCTGAGCTTTACTGTAATTATACTGATGACACAGCAGGAAAGAAGCAGGAGTTCATCATTAGTCTACCTGGGAACCACAGCTCTCCTGTTTAAGGCTTTTTAACACAGTTTACCATTTGCTGCAAGACACAAGTGTTGTTTTTCTAAAGTGCACAGCAGCAAATTCCATTCCTTTTTCCTTTGGTTCAACTACTAAAGGGAGGAAGAGATATATGTTAGGCTGAATCGTCACAAAGTGCAGCCTGTGCTAGATGCCTTAGGAAGGAAAAGCTTTAGAAACAGCACGCAGACCCTCAGAAGTCTCTGCTCAAACCTGGCTCACAGATTTCTCTCTGCTCTTTCTGGCAACCGAGACAATAAAATCAGGGTTTTTATTAAATATATCAAATCTTCAGAGAGAAGTATATCTGATGACCACCCCTGCCTCAGGTGCTGACGGTTCTCACCGGCCTTCCTGTCTCTGCTCCAGCCCAGCTGGACATGATGGTTTGGTTAAACGTCCCATTAATAACCTGCCCGTCGCTCTCATTTCCAACACGTGTATTTAAAGGCAGTGATAACGTCTCAGCCAGCAAACTGTGTCAGCATCATTCTGTCTATAAGAAACTGGACAAACATGTCCTTCTAAGCTGGGTTCAGCCCCCACCACACCACCATTTACAGCAGCTCTGTGACAACAAGCACTCTGTTTTCCCACTGAGGAAGAGGAGCATCAGTCAGTGCGAGCTGCACAGCACTGCAGCATCACACCACCTCATGTTTGTAATAACAGTGAAACACACGGCGCTTTTAAACACAGCCCGAAATTACGGTTATTACAGAATCAAATCTGTGACCACTAATATCACTCTGTCCTTCTAATACCCTGTCTGTCTGTAGGTCTGTCTGTAGGTCTGTCTGTCTGTAGATCTGTCTGTCTGTCTGTCTGTCTGTAGGTCTGTCTGTCTGTAGGTCTGTCCGTCTGTAGGTCTGTCCGTCTGTAGGTCTGTCTGTCTGTAGGTCTGTCCGTCTGTCTGTCTGTGCTGAGGTTCTGCTGATGGTCTGATGCTGCTCATCTTATTGTGTGTTTATTTGTATCTTGTTGTTGTTGGTTATTGTTGCATGATTGTATTGATTATCTGTCTGCTACATGCTTTTATGTGCTACATCCTCTGTCATGTCTCAGTTAATGAAAAGATGAAATCTGAACCTATCTGTTGTTTTGTAGGTTGGTGAGTCACATCTTGTCCAAAGAGCTGAAATGAGCCATCTGGCTAACACCGGCACATTTACAGTAATGATGATCAGTGTGCACTGTCACTGTAAATAATAAAAGCTGCTCTCGCTGCACATCAGCTGACAGCTGCTTTGCAACCCACCTCCACCCCGGCTCATTCTTTGACCTACACTGGTCTTGTTGCTGCTCTGCCCTCCTTGTGCTTTCCATGTAAGCTAAGGGAGAGCACAGAGGTCCACAGTTTCCATTCCAACTGCTGTGACTGAAAAACTGCATGTTCAGAATGACCAGAGAAGCCTGATGAAAACTAAGTTAATATTTTTATTATTTTTATTTTTCTGCTCGTCAGGACATGTTATTAAACATGTTAAGTCACATTATGGCTATGGTTAGCCAACAGAGGCATACACTTACCTGCACCTCTGCTATCATAATGAGTCGATGCTCGAGCCTCTTCAGCTGTTGATTGGCTCTTTGGACTCCATTAGATTTAGTGCCATGTTTCTCTCTAATAATGTCTCCGTCCGAACCTCCTCACCCACCATCACCCACTACTCCCACTGCGTCTCAGTGGAAGCAGATCATCAAAACCAGGTCCCAAAATCAAACAGAAGGGCTGAAACCAGAAGAGTGGGCGCTGTGTAACGTTATCAGTATTCTTCTGCACGTGTGGTGTTGAATGTAAGAGGAAAAGTTAATAAGCTGGTCTGAGTTTATAATCATATAAATTATAAACTCAGACCAGCTGTGGGCAACCCCCGGCCGCCTGCACAGAGGAACAAAGCCGCTTCTCATCTGCGGATGCCTCTAGCCAAACACGGCAACTTTAAACATTAAAATAACTCTCAAGCTACGATATGAGTAACAGCAGCGGGGAATAAAGAATATAACACAAAAGCACACCTCAGAGCGAAGCGCTGGATGTTCGCCAACACCCAGCAGAACCACAGGAGCGAAGCTCATCATAAACTTCTTTGAAACTTTGTTTTTTTTTTAAAGCGCCTAACCTTCAATCGGCAGCACAGCGGGAGACCGCAGCTCATCTTTGCTCGTGACCCTGCATCACGCTCTCTCATCGCCATTATCAAACACAAAGTCAGTCTCCTCTATGCATTATTGATGAGACGCATCTTCTTAGCTACTTCTCAGACAACAGAGGATGTGCAGCAATGCCTGCCTATAATACATCTTACCAGCATCTCTGCACACACACACACACACACACACACACACTCGTCACTGCTTCAGCCGTCAGTCACACTAACCTGCTAATGTCCCCAGTGAATAATGCATGAGCAAATGCCCATTAAGCCTCACAAACACACCAAATTCTGAGCAGTAGGGATGGAGCTTTAAACCAGTGGTAGGCAAGAAATACAAGAGTACAACAGGAGTTGGAGCACCTACCGCGTGCAGCGATCCCTCATAGACACAAGCTCCTGGGGTGACACCGAGGGAAGAGAGGGAGAGATAAAGAAACAGCATTAGTATCAGAGTCCAGTTCAGATCATACCTGTGGCGCTGAAAAGTCTTCGTGGAGGTTCTTTATGGAAGATTTAGCTCGTGCAGATGCTCACAGCAGATGAAGGATCAGGAATCAATGAGAGGATGCAGCTTTTTAAAGTTCTTAGTGTCATCTCGAGCTCTAAAAGGGATCAGAGCATGTCTGCAACACAGAGACTCAAAACACGCTTCCTCGCTCTAAAACATCTCAATTTTAAGGTTTGTTACAAATAATGAAGTTTGATATTTGTGATGGATGAACATACAATCACAGATTATTCAAATGTTTTGAGCAAACAGTTGTAGAAACATGCAGCAGCGCGCCTGTTTGTTGCAGTTACGCTCAGTTATAGAAAGTCTGGAAATACGCAGCGCTGGGATCTCCCCATAATAACTGATACAGTGCGCATGAAATAAAGACAGTAAGCAGGTAATCAGTGTTACTGCCTGTGAGAGCGTCAGAGTGGTGGCTGTCACTGCCGTCCCTGAAGTTCAAATCAGTTTCACGGATTATAATGAATAAAACAAGCAAATATAAGAATGATGAGCAAAATGTTACGTTAAAATGAGCATCTATTGTGTTATCAGACAAACCTAAAAATTCCCATGTTAGTGTGTAAGTGGCCGTTCACACTCGCTGCAGTGATACAAGGCTGGTTGCTGCAGGATAACTACTTATGGAGTCTGTTCTATGATGTAATAAAAATAGTTCCGCTCTTCATGTCTCGCACCAGAATACAGAGATGGAAAAATATCAGCAAAATCTGCACATAAATAAAATAAAGGTGAACAGGCTGAACTGTTGTTGGTATTACTGAAAAAATAAAAACAGTACTAGAATATAAATGTAAAACTATGCATAATTTAGAGTACTGCGTTTATTGAGGCAAAAAGAAAAAGTAAATTAATGCATTTTTCATGTATTACAGCATGTTTGAGCTGTGAGGCAGCAGTACTGGGGGACGTGGCAAATGATTCAGAAGCTTTAATGTGGCAGGTATGAATTTGGTCTGGCCTCGGTCAGTCTGCGAGTAAGTGAGACAAATGCAAGAACAGATATTAACCCTCTCACTTTGATTGTGCCGTGAGCCAATCAGAACCCACTAACCAGCCTCCTCTGCTTTGTTTGCTGCCTCATTAAACTAAACATTTACCAACAGTCAGTGGATCAGGAACAGCTGCCATTAGAAACTCCTTTAAAAATGATCTCTGCTCAGTCTGAGGGCTAAATGTTGAAACACAGGCAGATGGACAGACGGCACGCCGCTCGGCTCAGACGGGGCTCCGAGCATCACGACGGCAGACGTGGGAAACGGAAGCCGCCTCGGGGGAAAGTACAGCGAGAGGTAAACATTTACCATAACGGCCGAGATGGGAAAACAAGAATCCAGCTCCAGTTATATTCTCATAAAAGATGCCCGAGAGCGAGTGTGTTCATGCTACAGTCTCTTTATCTCTCTGTATGGGAGACAGAGTGCTGTGTAAAATACAATCTGGCAGTTTAATCACTTCGGGGCAGATACAGTGGAGTGGTTTACTTTTCAGTTCTGCCTGCTAAAGAAAACAGTTTCCAAAATCCAATTAACAGTTCAGATTGTAAACAATTATTAACACTCTTTGAGTCTGAGGCCTTAATTAACACATCAAATGTCTGTGAGAGAGCGTGTGATTTTATCTGAGCATGGATTTAATGTTATGTTTGCAGTTTTTTAGAAAGATGGATTTCATTCATATCCTGAAAGATGCAAGCGGGGATTTCTGGCAAAACTTTCCAAAGTACACGGAAATACTTATTTTTGGTCGTGCTCATGTTTTAAACATGGGCCTTTTTGCTGAAGTGAGCTCTGTAGACTGCGGACGTCTCGTGGCTCCTTCTATTATAAGGTAAAGACCTACAATATCAGATCCTCCATGACAGACGGGGCACCATAAGACTCGCGGGCCATATCTGGCCCTTTGGTTGTCCCTGAACGGCCAGCGTGAGGTCAACAGGAAGTTAGGATTTAAAGTGAATTAGCATACAGCACGCAGTTTGTCCCATTTCAGCCACCAAACACTCTGTGATCAACTGTTTTTTAAATTCTGTGGGAAATCACAGCACAGCTTGGCTGCTTTTACTCTGAAGGCGACTGCTATGTAAATGTTAAGTAGGTGCATGTGTGCAAGCAAATGCAGCTTCACTGTAAATGCCGGTCTGAGTTTCTAACCCTGAAAGATGTCAGCTCACACTAAAATAAAAAAATTTCAGTAGAGAAATGAAAGAACTTGAGGCAGAGCAGGAACGAACACCTTTGCTAGCAAAGCTGCAAAAACAACAGGGACTTTTTACCAAGAATCACAAACACAGGAAGCCATTCTCTGAAGGAGAGTTTATCAGAGAGAGCTTGGTGGACTCTGTCGCACTAATTAATGCATTGAGGGATTAATGCACTCTCAAATGAGCCCCTCTCCAGGTGAACGGCAACAAGACTGAACAGGGACACTGTGGAAAATCTGGAGCGTCAGCTGAAAACCAAGCACACAATTTAGACTCTGAACAAGAACTGTGATGTCGGCGACACCCCAGTTACTCATCTTTGTACGTGGGATAATGAAAGAGTTTGAGATTAGCGGCTGGCAGCAGCGTGATGGATGAATGAGACTCCGACAGATGTGTTCACAGAGGTAACCGCAGGCTCGGGTCGGCTGAAATGGGACAAACTGGCAGGTGTTACGATCTGTCCAAATCTGGCAGGTCGCAGAAATGTCAGATTTTTGAAGCAGATGCTATAAAGTATAAATCAAGCGTCTGAATGAGCCCAGAACTGATTTTATATTTCAGCACTGAGTTATACACCAAGAAGTGTTTGTGTGTCAGTGCTAAAAAGTAACCATGCTGTAGATGTTGTAGCTAACATAGTTAGCTTCATCAGGCGAGAGCTCTGACTCACAGACACTGCAGGCAGAACTCTGCTGGGTTTTTATTCTTCTCTCAAAGAGGAGAACGTTCCACACAGACACGCTCAGATGGTTCTACCTTTATCTGCGAACAAATGTTCTCAGGTCCTGATCTTCTCTCAGTGACGTTCGCCTGTCTACTGCCCTCAAACACTGAAATCTGAAGTGATTAAACTGCACGCAGAACAGCAACGGCACGTGTTACAAAGTTACAAGTCTGTGAAGTGTTGCCAAAACACGCACAGCACTGTTGATTAAATAGCGATAAAATGTTGCCATTTTTACTGTTTCACCTTTTCATTGCTTAATTGGAATATAAATTAATGTTGAACTGAGTTCAGCTTACTGGTGCGGCCCTCCACAACAACCCCAGCGTCTCATGTGGCCCCTTGGCAAAATTAATTACCCACCCCTGGATCAGACTGTCCTCTATGAGGAGCACTTGGCAATGGTGGTGAGGAAGAACTCCCTTTTAATAGGAAGAGATCTGAAGCAGAATCAGGCTCAGGAAGGGGCAGCCACAGGTCGAGATGTGAGTGTTAGTCTAAAGGACTCTGAGTGGTCAGTAAGACAACAGAACCATATAAATGTGGGGACGTGACTTTTGGTGACCAGCAGTAATGGTCTGTTGGTGATGCCGTCAGGTCTTTATGGGGTCTGATTATTGAAGACTTTGTATTTAATGTCATTCTGGGTCTAACAGTGAGCCAGTGTGGGAGAAATAGGATGTTTTTTGTCCCTGTTTGTACTCTCGCTGCAGCATTTTGGATCAGCTGAAGGCTTTTCACTGAGCTCTAATAAAGAAGTACAATAGTCCAGCCCAGAAATAACATGTCCATTCTGTCTGTTACAGAGATGAGAGAAGGTGTTAGTAGAGATCTGTCGAATGTGCAAGTTAACGGACACATCCAGGGTTCCTCACAGTAGTGATGGAGGCTGAGGTGATGCCATCCAGAGTAAAGATTTGGCTAGATTTAGATGCTGCGTGACTTCAGCATCACCACCTTTTAGCCACTTGTTACTAAACACTTTATCTTGGGTACGGAGTCTTCCAAATTCAAGAGATTTCTTTGATCTTTTAGAAGAAAACATGAAAATGTCTCCAGTCTGTGTGAAGCACAGGCTTTATTTCAGGAATCCAGGCAAACCCTATTAAACCATATTAACTCTGAGAGGATTTTAGGAGTTCAGCACTCAGCCCTGCAGCACTCTATTTCAATTTAACTTAATCTACTAAGCAAACACAATAAAGGTAAATTAAAATTTTATCTAGCAATGAATGTTTGCCCCAAATTTGCTCCACGTCTGCAGATTTCAACTGGCCCCAAACTGCTGTGATGATGCTAACGCAGTCTTTGGTGCAGCTCAGCCACAGGTTCATCTGCTATAGGCCACATATCAGGTATTTTACATCTGCCAGTGCCATAAGGGAGGGGTAAGTGCACCAGGAAGGCTCCTGAGACCGGCAAAAGCCAAAGGCATCATCATCATCATCATCATCATCATCATCATCATCATCATCATCATCATCATCAGGCCCTAAAAGCACTTGAAGCTGCAGCACTGCCTCGGCCCTTGCTTGGACTTTTAGTCCTCCTTCAAATTTCAGCTGTGTTACAGTTTGAGGAAGGAATGAACTTACACGTGGTGGAAGATAATTCAGGATTATGGAAATCTGAAATAAGAAGTGCCCACTTCCACGAGATGATTCTTTGTGAACATGATCTTAAGGTGTAGGTAGCTTTAACGGTGTCATCAGCTCAGGACAGTCGGGATCTAAATCTGCTGCAGCATTTCCACTCAGCTTTGACAATGCAGGCTGCAAAGATCATCAACATAAGAAAGATCTAAGCTCATATTTTACCAGAGCTTCTGCTTCAGTTACACATCAGGAAACGGAGACTCGTCTCCTTATGAGGAAGCAGCAGCAGCAGCTACCACGACCAAAGCTGAACTCATTTTTAAATGTTGAGTTTATTTTGTGATAATATTTGAGTGTAGGCTGGATATGCTTTATGTGTCCTTATCCTCTAACTCCCACAGTTAACCCAAGTTTCCGTCTGCAAACCACCAAATCAGTGTTTATCAAACTAAATGCAGTCACACTTCAAAGTGTTTGATTCACACTGAGCCCAATCTCAATATGCTTACATATTCAATAATCTGGTTGCGTGTGACTCTAATCTGATTTGGCCACAGATAATAATTCTGCAGATGCTCAGAGCCACATTCAAATGACTACAAAGGAATCCTAATTGAAAAGCACTAATCTCATCTTGGCTCCAAACATTTGTCCAAACCGCTGCTCTCCTCTCAGCGCTCCGTGCGTCCTGCAGCACTCGCTGTCGCTCTGCTCGGCTCCAGCATGCTCTCTTCAGCAGAGTGAAGGAGGAGGGGCTTCATAAAAGTTAGGATTTTACTGAAGCAGGGATGCATGCTGAGAATAAGAGCGAGGATGCTGATGATGTTGGTAGGCACATGCTGCATGCAGGCAGGCAGAGGAGGTTTTCACCTGTTTCTAATGCAGAGACCAGCCTGTAACATTAACTGTTCTGACAGGAGGGTCGGAGTGAAACTCTGAATGGGTCCGTTAGGCAGCAGCACTGTCACAGATTGTGCTCTCGGCACTCTTGGACATTGTAACTCCTCTAATGGGAATATTGTAGCCGTGCATGCGCAGCTATTTTAGCTCTGATGCAGAGCTGAGAGTATTTAAATAGCACAGAGGCTAAGGAGCGGATTTAAAGCTGTTTTTAAATATGAATCCAAAAAAGCACGGCATGTTCATGTGCTGCTTTTTGATCCAGATTCATGTACAGTCTGATGAATGTGGCTCTGGACACCTGCAGAGTGATTATCCAAACAGGTGATATGAGATTATTAATTATGCCTCCCTGAAACCTGAACTTTCAAGCTGAGCTTAAGTCTGGTTCGTTCTTTGAGTTTGACTTTCTCAAAAGTTCTTAAATATTTCATGTATTGAGGTTATATAAGGTTACTGTAGGTCTGTTGTTTCCGTTACGAGTATTTCTTAAATAACTTCCTGAGCGCAGTTATCGCATGTTCAGCTGAGCCTAATAAACGCTTTTAGCACGTGAAACATAATCAGAGGGAATCGTAAACATTTCCACCTCCACTCCGGCTGTCTGTGTCATATGAAGGAGCTCACTTTCAATTCTCTTCTGGGGAAATCTGCCAGCCCTGAAGTTGGGATGAACTCTCATCCCGAGGAAGCGGCACTCCGCGCGGGGTCCCCCACCTGGGACTGCGGGTCCTCGGTAACTTCGGTGATCGCCTATTGCATGAATTTTAAGCGGAAAGTGTTCCTGATGGAAAAGACAATCGATCATTGTGCCCACAACTTTCACTCCCCTACAAGATTTCTCTGCGCGACGGGAACGACTCCCGATTCAGTGCTGGGAAAGTAGGTAATTTGGCTCTAATGTGAGCGTGCATGGTGGTCCCTCATAACCCCTGACCTGGCTACGTAACAAGCAGGACAGCAGGACAACTGGATTAGTGAAAAGAGTCGAGAAATACCAACCGTGAATCTCAGAGGGGACGGTGAGGATCCCAGCCAGGACAAATATCCTCCATCCAAACATGATCGGAAGCAAAAAGAGGATTTAATCCAAATCCAGTCAGAGGGAGAAAGCGGGGTGTGCGCGTGTTTGTGTTCGAGTGTCTCTATCTTAAATGAAAGCGGTTCTTTCTGTGCATTATTGCTGCTTTAAAAACAACCAGGAAAGATCCGGGAGTCTTTGAGAGAGCGGGGAGACGGAGCGCACCGGGTCCGACTCCTGAGCGCTGCGCGCCGGACTGGAATGCGGCGCAATTCCGAAACCTGGAGAAGTGTGTTATCCACCTCCTTCTTATTCACGTGCTCAAAGCTCCACCGGCCGGACACAAAACTCTGTCACGAAAAAAGAGTCACCAAAAGCAGGGTGTCCCTGCTGCAGCAGCAGAAGCCGGGACGCTTTTAAAAGCCGAGGCGCATGACGACGACTGGCGGTCGGAGTTTCTGCGCTCCTGCAGCGAACGTAGCGCCTGTTTGAAGTCACTTCTTGCGGTGGACCGGCCTTCTTGTCCTCCCCCAGCCCACCCCACTCTCTCTCTCCTTCTTCCTCTTCTTGTTCGTCCTCTCCCCCTCCCTCAAAGAGGACTTCCTACCTCTCCAACTCCCGCCTCCTCCACCTCCACTTCTACCACCCACCTCGCAGATATCATAATCTCACACGATGGGGACTCTGCTCCCTGGGGATTAAAACATGAGGGAGAGAATTAGTTTTCGGGGGGAATTTGGTGATCTCGGATCAGCTGAGGGATTCATCCTTTTAATCCTATTTACAGCTGGAAATCTGACGTTTGCAGAGATTATAAATAATAAATCAAAGTGGAGTTGTAGGATACGTGAACGCACTTTCACACCTGTGGTGTCATTATTGCACTTTTTATTATCATAATTCCCAGCGTGTCTGTCAGGGTCAGTACTCTTTTTGATGTGTTTGGAGTGATCTTTATCCCCATTTTAAGTTTTCTTAATCTCACATAATGTCACACATAATCTTCCATGAATAGCTTCATTGTGCTATTATGTGCATTCAATCTAAGAACCTCGCGGGGTTAAAGATGATGAACTCTGTTTTACCTTAAATGACTACAGATTATTGAAATTATGAGGCGGTGATTTTAAGCCAGGGCTCCAAAGATGAATCTCTTGGATTTATAATAACCAGTGAGGAAAGATTCGATTCCACATGTGATCTCATCTCAGCAATAACTGTTTGGCTCAGTCTGCTTTCTTTGTGCCACATTTTCCCATTGGTCGGTCCACCTCACCTGGGCCAAGTGACAGGTGTGTTCTGGCATTTGGGCCTCACTGGGCACATAACTTCCTACATTAAGCCCAGCTACTAACGTGTGCGCCACATCTGGCTCAGCCAAAAGTGCCAAAAGTGCCCAAACATGGCTTTAAAGGTTTTATTACTTTCCCAGGGCGTCAAATACGGCCGTTTAGTGGAAGCCTTTGTTGTCCCAGAGGTATGCAGAAGGTTTCCTTTAGTGTTGGTTCAGTGAAGCATGCGTGGCAACAATACTGAGACTGGGGTCAGTCCCAGTTTAACCCAAAGCCCAACACCGTGTCAGTCCTGACCACGGTGGTGGATAAACTTTGTCTCCTGTGATCCTCCACCTGTCTGTCACTACTTTATAACGGCCACGTCACAGTTCAAAGATGAAAACACAGTATTTATGTATTTATGTTATACAAACCAAACCAATTAGTAAACTTTACTTATAATTGCAGGATTTGTTCAACGATATTAAAGTTAATGTAACCCCATCTGTGCCTTATAGACATTATTTTCCACAGACTTTTACATTTATGATGTTTACACTAACATAAACGTGTGTTTGTTTACACAAACCTAATATTGTCCCAGCTGCAGTGATACAGAGTATGGTCTCAGGCTGTTGTAATCCTTTAGTTTAGCACCATGAAATCCTCTGAGGGAGATCATAAACCATAAACCTTCAACTGGTGCATTCAGCCCGGGTTTCACAACCTTCACATTTACATCTTAGTTCAACAGATGGAGAAATCTTCAAAGTGGGGCCAAACTTAGAAAACAGAGCATCAACATATATACTTTAATCACATATTTGCCCTAATAATAATAATAATAATAATAATAATAATAATAATATTGTTTCTGATGGCATCTGAATATCTGTTGGTGCTTATAGAGTAAAGATACTGCAGAAGTCCTGAAGGGAGCTTTAATATTACATGTTAATCTATAAAATGTAACAAATTAGGAAAACTGATCAAATATTGACCTGCTAATTAACTTTTTAGTGACTTTATTACTCATGAAAACATTTTATTGTTATTTATTGTATATTGTTATATGAACCTTCCTGTATGTCTTTTTACTTTGTTCTACTTTGTAAATTCTTTGGTTTCATAACTTTAATTAAAAAGCTTTTAACTTTTATATATTTAAATATAATACATAAAACAAAAACAAATAAACAACAAAACACCAATAAATGAAAAAAAATAAATAAGGTCAATTTTATGCAATAATTTGTTTTCTTTATTCTCCAGTTGATTGATCTATTTAGGCAGTTTTGGTCTTCCATACAGAGGTATATCTCCACCTTTGTTACCCCCAAAGAACAGGATAGTCTGCTCTGCTCGTCCTTCACAGGAAGTTCGTACAGTTTTCTCCGTGACCATTTATTCAGATTTGTTCCAGTGGGCTTGCATTTCATCTGTACAGCGTGATGACGTGAGAGGGAGCTGCATCATAACCGAACTATGGCATGTCTGCAGCTTGTTCTCACTGAGTGTGATGTTTAATCAGCGGGAGTGCAGGGCTGAGATTCCTCAGTGTCACATGGCAGTAACCTGATCTCCGCTCAGTCCTTTTGTCCTGTGCCAGAAACAGGGATCAGAATCGGTTTTGCCTTTGAACGAGCTTTCTTTCCTGCTGCTTTAATTCTGCTGCTGTCTGCGCTCTTCAACTATTTATAACATGCTCCCAACGATTAAAAATAATGTAAACATATTAAAACTCTGACCTCCACTCTGCAAACAGAAACCCTCCAACGACCAGAATATCGATATGATTCTGACATGTCGTGAGGAGTCTGTGGAGATGAGAACCTCACTGACGTCAGGCTGAGAACGGAGGTCTTATACATCTGTGGTTGTTGTCACCAGAAATATAAACTCTCAACAGACTCTTCATGACGTGTGTGACTAAAGGGAATGTTGACAGAAATTATTTCTGAATGTGTGTCTCGGTGGGAGGACAGAGGTGGGGATTGAAGCTGGAACACATAACAGAGCCAGGGGGTAGAGCTCAGGGGTAGAGCATTTGACTGCAGATCTGGTTCTTAAAGCTCCCAGAAGCAGAGTGGGAGTCCTGAGCCATCAGACACCTGTCCTGTGCAACCAGGTGTGCATTTGCATTCAGGAGGCAGACTCCTTCTCTATTATTTAGACTTCAAACTTTTCTTTTTCACAAAGCTCATATTTAGAGCTGGACGCAGTGACCTTAAAGCATCCCTCAGTTAGCTGCAGGCTCCGGCTGCCGGAGGGCCTCCCGTGCATTTAAATGCGACTGTAGTTAACTTCTGTCTTGTCTCTCCTGCAGTTTGTTTCCTCTTTTTTGTGCACGGTCCTCTCCTCTCTTCTCTTTCCACTCATCTGCAGCTGGTCACACACCTCCCACTTCCTTCAGTCAGGTTCTGTTGGAGGTCTCTTTCCTTTTAAAGGGGAGTTCTTCCTTCCTACTACTGCCTAATCAGGGGTCACTGGAGTTTTCTCTCTAATAAAGCAGGGTCTTTGAAACAAAGTGCCTCGAGCCAAATGTTGGAACTATACAGTAAATAAAGTAAACACACACATCACAGTTTCAGGAATCAGCTAAATTTCTGCAAGGATCACTTTGGTTTAAAATTGTAAAAGGAAAACGTTGCTTCTGCTGAGTGCCCTTGCAGTTATCATTTAATTACATTTTTTTGTTAACATTAACTATTCTGTAATTTTACGCAACTGCAGCAAATCAAATTAGGACTGCAGCTGTTGCTTTGTTTAAAAAAAGCCACTAATTATAGTTTTCTTAGAGCTCATTATGATGTCTGAGCAAATAGTCCAAAACCTCAACGAATGAAACATCGAGTTAAACAGGAAATAAGCAGCAAATCCTTCCAGCGAGGCACAAACGAGCTGATCCTGTCAGTATTTCTGCACAATGGAAGGTTTTTGAGACATTTTAGTGCAATTTTAGTGCTGTCTCCATGGGGGGTCAAAGATCAAACATCCGAGCTGCACCAACCTGTATGTCCCTACAATAGCCTCTCTTTTTAAACCCTCCCCCAAGAGGAGCCCTTTAATCCTGGAGGGGGGGGGCGGCATTGTGCGTGACGGACTGAAATGAAAGATGTCATTTGAAGAGGAAACACTGAGAGAAATAAACAATAGTGGAGTCAGTGTGGAGAATGGAGGCTGACGGTGTCACAGACAGACATGCCTGCAAGAGTTACTCTGGCTCCACAGCAGCGTTTCCACAGTTTTCACCGCCTCTTCCTGTACTCTGTTTTCTTTCCTTCCTATTACATTAGCTGCTCCAGCAGCCTGATCCCCCCACAGGGACCAATAAAAACTCAAACTGATCTCAATCTTACGCTGAATGTCAAGCTGCACAGCATCAGAGGATTAATGTCTAATATAATTGTACACACAGCTGGAAAGGATGACTCTGCTCTCGCTGTGGTTTGGGGTGTAAAAGTCGTGTGTTGCCGTCCCAAAGACAGTTTACATCCAAAGATGAGCCACAGACAGAAGGTGCTGGGAGGAAATCTTAGCTTGAAAAGGCAGCTATAAGACTATTAATGTAATTTATTTTTTAAAAACTGTTTTCACCTTAAGCTTCAAATCACAGGTTTAACTTCACGCTTATTTATTAAGTCCAAGCTTGAATTAATAAAGATAATATTCGATGCAGGAAACATGCAGCTGGAGGAGCTTAATCTGGTGGCTGAACATTTTTCTGGGAGTTATGACATTACAAAGGCTTCAGTTTTACCTGCGAATAAATGCACACACAGACGCTTTAATAATAATTCACGATTATAAATGATGTGAGCTCACACGTCTCCTATTAAAATCCATTCATATGTTTACGTCCCAGCTTTTTATATACTGGTGGCTCCGCGTCAGTGTCGGTGCGGCTGGAGCTCCTGATTGAGCTTCAACAGGTTGCAGGAAGACGTCAGTTTATTCCTACAGGAGTCTGGGGCGCAAGCTATGTAAACACTGCCTCCTGCTGTTCAGGTGGCAGTACTGCACCTGACTTTATACCTGTTACTAACACATTTTTAGCCCGGAGTAAACGAGGGACCGTCAGTTTGCATACAAGGTTAATTATTGGCCCACCCACTGCTAATATTATTATTATTATTATATTATTTTAAGCCATTCTTGGTTCGAGCTTTTCAAATGCGATTATTTACTGTCAGATCCACTGAGGACAGAAATAAATGATGTTTGCTGTTCTCCTATGATGGAATCAAATCTGAAACTTTCAGTGTCTTTTTACTTATTACACACACACACACACCTGTGAGAACTGTCATGGTTGACATTGTAAGATGCTGTGAATGATCAGTTGACTGGATTCATTAAATGTGATTTATGCAGCACTGATTCACAACACCTGACAATCACTTTGAGATGGTGGGGAAAAAGAACTCCCTTTGAACAGGAAGAGACCTCTTTAAACATCAGACTGAGGGACAGGCCGCTATCTGCCTCAACCAGCTGGAGGTGAAGGAAAGAAAAAGAGGAGAAGATGAAAGTTGCTGACATACAACAGTGGCACAAACACATCAGTGATACGTACTCATGACATCACAGGAAGTCCCCCAACTGCCTGAGCCTATAGCAGCATAACTAAGGGATAGTTCATGATCACCAGCTGTAACTGTAAGCTTCTAAGCTGCCTCCTTTTCTACTTTTAGGAACCACAAGAAAGCCTGCAGTCTGAGAGCGACGAGCTCTGCTGGAACGATTTAACACTCTGAGGGCTTTAACGTGTTTTTGTATGTGAAGAGAAGGATTCACAGATCCTATTCTGGATTTGGAAAGGAGCCAGTGCAGAGAAACAAAACTGGTAGAAATATGGTCTGTCTTTATAGTCCCTGCATTCTCATTTTGGATTAAAACCTGAAGCTTCGGGGTCTGAGTGACTGCCAAATCTGCCTGATTAATAATTCAGTGCAGCACTGAATGGGTGAAAGAATGTGTAAGCTCCACAGATACTGCTGTCAACTAAAAGTACAACAAAACAAAGAGAAAAAAATGCAGTAAAAGTAAAATTAAATCACAGGTTAGAAAAAAATCAATACTGACTCAAATGAAATGACATGCTTACAAAACTACTATAAAAATAATATTCATTAAATGGTTTTTAGATTAAGTGGGGTTACGTTAGGTTAACTGGTGATTCTGAACCTGTGAAGCACCCACAGTAACACACTCGTTATGCGGTATGACACGCTTCAGCATCATGCTGTTGATTATTTTACCTGCTGTTTGATCTATAGGACTGTAATTCATCAGCAAAATAAGAACTGAGCCTTTAAAATAACTTGTATGCAGTACAGAGTACGATATTTGCATGTACTGTAGTAAACCAGATGAATTTTTAAATGTACCCAGTTCCATTCCTACTGGTCCCATCAATGTAAGCTTAATAGTTCTGTAGTGCAGGACCACTCCATGTGAAGCACCAACATCACGCCTAAAGAACTAAAACAAAAAGTTTAACTATAAACAAAATAAAATCCTATAAAAATACAAAATGCTTAAATATCTCCATAACTGATAAAAAAAACTAAGTACACTAAAATTATACATTAAAAAATCTACAGACTAAAACAAGCAAACCACTCTGCAAACTTTACAAATGACACTCAATTCCCAATGAATAAAATAAACATCGTAAACTAAGTATGTGAAACATTGTAACCATATGTGATCATTCCAGCACCATCATCTGTGCCATCCTCCACTTCCTCCCGTTTCAGGCTTCCATCCAGAGAAGACACCATCAGAGCTTCAGCTTTCTCCCAGGTTCCCCCAAAGGTGCTGGATGTGACTGAGGTTAGGGCAGCCACACCGGCCTGGGGGGGCATTACAGAGCCGTCTATCGAAAACAACCACCGACACATGCTGGAGCTCCACTGTTAAAAATACAGTTAGCATCAGAACAATGAGCCCAGACCAAAGGTACGCAGACAGGTACGACTGAAACAGGTGTGGGGAGGAAACGCTGCCACGAGGACTGCCGTTCCTTCAGACCCAACAAACCACGCTCAGGTATTTGATCTCTGCTGCTGTGGTGACAGCAGGAACTCGTTCACGATGGGAGACTAATGAACAAATTCAAATTAATGAACGCCTTCCCTAGAATTCGTTATGAGGACACAAATGTGGAGATTCAAGCACATAGAGATGTTTGGAAGTTTGAGCAGATTTAAAAATGAACACCTTTTATTGGCTGTGTGGTCATGGAACTAAAAAATAAAGCATAATTCAGATGAATTCAGACCTCCTGCCTGCCACTGATTTATGGCTTCTAGTTTCCTGTGTGATCACTAACTAAAGTCACGTCCTGCTCACCTTTGGTCCTGTTTG
Organism: Cichlasoma orientale; assembly: GCA_034780415.1. Classification (NCBI taxonomy): domain Eukaryota; kingdom Metazoa; phylum Chordata; class Actinopteri; order Cichliformes; family Cichlidae; genus Cichlasoma; species Cichlasoma orientale. Next base: position 321,645 of record JAVDPK010001726.1, on the reverse strand, counting down.
GATCTCCTGGGATCCGTTTGTCTTTAAAACAGCAGACACCAGCACACAGAAGGCACAGAACAAAACCTTTATTGAATATATACAATCTGAATCTCAGTCCTCTTCTGGGGGCTTCGGTACAACATCCTCGCTCTTGAACCAAACGGCCTCACTGGTGTGGCTGGCGATGATCGCTCGCTCAATGAACGGTCCTGATGGGGGAGAGGAGGAGAAAATCATAAATCACACGATGTACGCCCCTTCCATGTGTTTAATCTATGGCTGAGCTGCTGTGGTTCCTAAAGGCTTCCTCTTTGGAATAATACCTCCCACAGCTGATCACGGATCATCTCGGAGGGAGCAAATCTCATGCTGGAACACCGGTACCTCCTATTACAGTACCACGCTTGAATTCAGCGAGCGCTTTGGAACGGCCCATTCCTTCAAATGTGTGCAGAGGCAGCCTGAGTGCTGCCACAGTGAAACACCTGAATTCACTCCCACTGCGAGCCGCGAAGCTGAGAACAGCAGTGAGGCCAAGTTATTTCGCTGAGACGAGTTTTCAGGTCTCCTCCTGTGTGGACGCCCCTTCATTGTTCAGCTCATTATTTCTTGATCACCAGGAGATATGAAGGAATAATAAAGCAAGGAATCAAAAGATATAAATCATACAGTGATGGAGAACCAAGCCATAGAGCAAGCTTGAAGAAAACAATCCCAATCCAAGCATGTCAGCACTGACGATACCTGAGCTTCAGCCCTGCTGATGGTCCTTATTAGAGGAACTAAAATATCTCCACCATCACAGGAGCACTAATGACTCAATCTGCTTATTTCCAAATGAGTTTGAGAAATACATGATTGAAGGAAAGAGCTAGTGATAATATTGGCTCAGGGTCACTCCCGTCTACAGAATAAATCAACACTTTTTAATAAAGGGCTCAGATGAAACCAAATCATACAAATTACAGTTCCCAGTTTTTCCAGAATCTCCATAATCCCAGGACACGGTAATCCCAAACCTGTTTATGGAAGCAGGACTGTGAGGAGATCTTTAGAGCATAAACAGCCGAAGCCTCTCTGGACGAGAATGTTAAAATAATCTAAAATCAGGAGTTTGATGCGGATCAGGCTGAACATCATGTTAAACAGCTGCTCCGTCTCTCCCAGCACGTCATCCTTTCCCTCTCTTTGGCTTTTATTTGAGAGGAGAACCAACTCCCTGCAGACGTGTGCCTCTCTCATATTTACTTTTAACATACTTATGAATAGTTATTTCAGCATAGCACTCCCCGTCGTCTCCTGTTCTCTGCATTCACATCATTATTTATTAGCATATCACGTCTCTGGTCATGAATAATTCCCATAAGCCCCTCGGGGGGAGTCGGGTTCGTTTTCCTCGTACCCACGCGCTGCATTGCCGCACTCCTATCTCTGTTTTTTAGCACTTATCTGTGAAGTTTCCTCTTGTTTCTGCCCACGCCGCCACATTAGCTTCTGTCTAAGTGACTCTTAAAGACAGTAATGGAAACAAAGAAGCTAATTTAACAGTGAGCATTCCTGATATTCACATTTTCTGATGCTTCACTTCTGCTTGCCGAGGTAATTAAATCCTGCCCGGGGTCCTTGTGCGGTTCCTGTCAGGTTTGGAACGTTTGCTGGCACAAACTCAGAGACACGTCTCTGCTGGCGAGAGTTCAGCAAAGCCCAGGTGGCTCGGCTCGACACAGCGCCTTAATCTCGCCAAATACTGCACGGAGATGAAAACTGCAGAGCGTAACGATGCGCAGAGCGAGACATTTCACTCAGCCGCCGTCACACGGAGGACGGCATGCACAGCTGAGCGGGTTCAGCGGAGTGTTAACGCTTCAAGGGTGAGCGGTGAAGACTCCCGCAGGGACTGTCGTCAGGCTAACACTGCACTCACTCAGGTTTACAGTGAGCACTTTAAAGGGCAGCAACTGCCGTGCACCCGCAGACCTGCAGCCACAGACCTGCAGCCACAGACCTGCAGCCGCAGCTCTTTGGGCTGAGGCACAGAAAGGCCTTTTTCTTCTTTTTGGCTCGTTTGGAAATTTTATGACACGTCACAAAACTTTTTATTGTAATTGGTGGAAACTTTGGCAAAGAGCCAAGAAAGAAATTAACACCATCAACCAATTCATGTGCTTAAAAAAAGGTTCCCATGTATCTCATTATTCTTAATAGTATAACTGGTATCAGAGCTGATCCAAAAAAATGCATCAATAAAACATTTTAAAAATGGCAAACTTAGATGATGATGATGATGCAGACTTATTTTCTTAAGCTCTTAACATCCAGCAGCTCACAGATGAACCACTGAGAGGTGCAGGTTGGTGGACATGCACAGGTTCAAACCCCTGCACGCTCTGTGACCTCACAGCTGTTCTCTTTACCCATGTGGGTGTGCCACATGGGTAAAACTCAAAAAGGATTAGATGAAAACTTAAACCTAATATTAGGAGGGGAGGTTTCACATATATACCCCCTCCCCTGTACTGATGCAGTGTCAGCGCCCAATCTATACCCCCAGTTTCAGTAAAGGTGGGATGCTGATTTCCCAATCCCATAAACCCATATTTTACTCATAGAAAACATACCAGATGTTTAAACGGAGACATTTGACTATCTCGTGAAAAATATGAGCTCATTTTGAATTTGCAGGATGCAGTTTAGCGTCGTCCTGCTGAAAGATGAAGGCCTTCCCGTCTCTGGATGGGAGCACATGCTGCTCTGAAACCTGGATAAACTTTTCAGCACTGATGGAGCCTTTCCAGATGTGCCAGCTGCCAGTTCCAAAGGCCCTAATGCACCCCCACACCATCAGAGGTGCAGGCTTTGAACTGAATGCTGATAAAAAGCCAGACGCTCCTGGTCCTCTTTAGTCCAGAGGACACAGTGTCCATGTTTTCCTAAAAGAATTTCAAACCTGGATTCCTCTGACCTCAGAACAGCTTTGCACTTTGTGTCGGTCCATTTTAAATGAGCTTTAGTGCAGAGCAGCCGGATCATCACGTTCACATCTGGCTTCAGTTGTTCCAAATTCAAAATGATTTTTAATATATTTCATAAAATGTCTCAGTTTAAGCGTCTGATATGTTTTCTGATCCACTGTGAATAAATTCATTGTTTTCATGTTCTGCACGGCATCCCAACGTTTTTGGAGTTTCAGAACTGCTTCCACTCATTTCTACCAAAAAACAATAATAACTGGACCCAGTGCCAAAAACCTGACACCAGCACCGCGCCGCAAAGGTGCTGGACCCAAAACTGGGACCACTGATGTCAGCAGCTACAAGAGGAGCTAACACAAGAAATTCCCCCACAGCAGACACATCCACAGATTGTGTCCACCTTCCTGCAGAAATCACCCCAACCTCTGCTACACAGCTCTCAGCCCGGCAAACTGTGGGCTGCGTCACAGAAGGCACCAGTGCAGAACTGGCTCTGCACCGGCACTGCGCTGGTGGGAACGAGTCTTCACTGAGAGGCAGGTCAGGAAGGACGCGGATGGTAACGTTTTCTATATTTTACAACAATTAGAGTGATTACAGGAATAAAAGAGTCTGTTATCGACATATTCAGCATGTCAAACGTTATAAACTGCTTTCTGCTGCTGGAACATTTGACACAAGCTAACAGAAATTCTACAGAGTAGCCTAAAATGAAAGTTTGCCATCAATCTTATCTGATTTTTATACATTAATATACATTTTGTAATTAATTGTTAAGTTTCCACTTAAAGTGAAGTATTTAAATATCTACTGGAGAGGAAAAAGGTACAAACATTCGTGGTGCCCTGAGAATGAATCCAATTAACTTTGATCTTCTACTTTTTCCTCTCGCACCATCAAAAGCTTTAAAAAAAAAAAAAAAAAAAGAGCATCTGTTTGATTTCCTTCATAATGAGGAATAAAAGCCTGCAGAGCTGCTGGAAGCCCCTGCAGGCGCTGCATTCACGGGGCTCTCGTCCTGCTCGTTCTCCGGCTCACGTTAAAACGTGAAAGACTGAAGAGAGATTGGCAGGACCGAAGCAACCTCCGCTTCAACACATTAACTCTGTTCTATGGTTTTATGGGACGTAGAAGGAAAAAATAACTGCAAAGCCATTATTATTCATTACTGTGATGAAGAGACAAATGGTTACAAGAGTAAAGCGTTCTTTATGTGCAAAGTTCAGGTCAGGGCTCTGTGCTTTAAAGAGCCCTCAGTTTCTGAAAGCTCTGCACTTTGCTTAGCGGGGAAAATGTTAATGACAGTATTTAGCGAGCTCAAAATCACCTTCCTCTCTAATGAGGGTCCATTAGCTGCTGATTACACTCTGCATCCTGTAAACCGAACAAAGAGTGCAGAAAAACGCTGAGAAATTACCGCGGGAACTACCACTTACCGGAAAAGCTGCTGACTCCTCTGCTTCGCTACCCGATTCATAAGAGCTCGCGAAGAAGAAGAACAGCTGCTGCTTCACCCGAGCACTTTTAATTCGGGCTTTAAAGTTTCCCTCAACTTTAAATCATCTGACAGCGTAGCGCTACAGTATAAAGGAATGATAGCACTCATACAAAGAAGGGTTCAAAGCTACAGATATCTGTCTGCACTGGAAGCACCCGCTGATCCTCAGATGGATAGGTGCTTAAGAAAATGCATGGATGGATGGATGATACATTTCCTGACCTGTATACTGAAGGAAAATTAGAGGATTGTTTAGAGCCAGTAAGACGTGAATCCAAATGTGTATCTAGCTGATCTAAATGGCCGCACTCACGCAGAGGGAAAAGCTTGTTTTTCTCAGTATTTTGAGCCTTCATATCTTTGTAAGTGCAGGAGACACTCAAATCCAATCTCCAGGTCTGAAAAACATCCAAAGTGTGACAATCTAACTTTTCTATAACCAACTTTGAGCATCGATATTATGGGATATGTCACAGTTTCATAGCAAAGTGCAATATAAATGAAGTTAATGCGCATGGGCTGAAAGGGCTCAGGTCTGAAGGTCAGTCTTGTGCATTTATGTGTGCTTTTTTAAAAACACCAGTGGGAATGATTTTGCTCCTGACTGCGCCTGCGAGTCATCTCCTGAGAACAAGAAATGATTAAATTCTTCCCTTCTGGATGCCCACGAACGCTGGCTGAAGTATGTTCCTCCCAGCTGCATTCCCTTAATGTGTTTTTCTTCTCTTTTTAATGCAGTCCGCAGCACAGGAATTATTTAGTTTTTCGGGTAAACAAGTTTAAAACACTTGATCTAGAAAGTGCAGCAGTAAGCCTGCAAACACATCCCGAAGAACACCTGGCTGGCGTGCTGCTGAACTTCTCCCCACTGTCTGCATGAGTGGTGCTGCAGAGCTGGAAGCTGAACTGGCGAGGGAAATCAAAACCATCCAGCGGATGAAAGCTGGCACCGAGGCTCTCTAACAGCCATTCTAGCAGGTAAAAATAAATCAGCAACCTGCTATTTTATCCCTACGAGCTACAAAAACAGTTACACAGAGTTCATCGGTTTGAGCAGCAGCGGGGAGGCGGGGCTTCTTGTTGCTGCTCGTGGTGATACATACCCATGCTGGCCGGTCGGTGCGAGCAAACGTCAGCCAGGACTGTCTGCAGATTGGCCAAGATGTGTTCGCCGGGCATGTCGAGCTAAGAAGACAGAAACAGAATGTTACACAGTTACATTTTCTATTTCTGCAATCTGCTGCACACAAATTCCTTTAATGCTGGGCATTTAAAAAAGAACTCCAGTATCCTAAGACATTTTCACACATGCACCACAGCCCGAGCAGACTCACCTGACAGGCCTGCATGTGAGAACCTACGTGACACAAGCTGGACAGGTACAGGCCACACTTTAACCTGCCATAACCTGATGCAGTCAGTGCGATGTTGCGTTGCACCAGTGTGCAATAATCCGTCATGTGTGCTGCCTCCTGCACGATCTATCCAGGGAGACCTCAAACCTCAGCCCCACAGAGGAGTGCAAACAACAGGCTGTATATAAAAGATGGCACCCATTGGTTTTAGAGTCTGCATTTTGAAGCCTCGCTGTTACCGTTTGGCCGCCGCCATGTTGGTTTTTTGGAGACACGAGGTCCTTACTTAGAAGACAGGGTGGAGATCTACATTATCAAGCCGGCAATTATATTACTTATCAGATAATTCCATTAAGAATCCACAAAAATGCACCAACAGCACAAAGACGAGCGAGCGCTCCTGTTCTCATATTAGTGCGCGTGTCAGTGTACATGTTAATCATCCTCTAACTGTAAGCCTCACCAGCTTCAGGGCCCATGATGAGTGATAGAAACTTCACCCAGTGACAGATGCAGCAGAGCCCAAAAGGGTTCTCATGACAGGCAGTAAACAGCTGATTGCTGCTGTGATGTTGAGCATTTTAACATGCGAGTCTATGGGACTGACTCACTTTTAGCCTCTAATGGCCACTTATGCTTTCCTTGTACCGGCTCCACTTTCAGCCGCAGAGGTTGATGGTGCGAATGCAAAGCAGATTATTTCCTGTGTGTGCTGCAACTGAGAGAGTTAAACTGTAAAAAAATAAATAAATAATCATTTCCTGCAGTCCTCGTCAGGGTGCATCGATTTTATGTCTCTGTCCTTCTGAAAATTTATGCTTTTTTTAATCAGGACTTTTTTCCTTTGAGCACTAAAACTTAACACGGCCTCCTCCATTCACATGGCTCTACTCAGCACGCACACACACACACACACACACACACACGTTTGTTATGACGTACCGTAGCTATCTGCGTCCTAACGTAGCAGTCACTCTCCACCAGGTACTCGTGACCTGATTTAAATAACTCCAGCATCTTGGGAACGTTGATGCCGACTGAGCCTGAGAGAGGGAACAAAGTTAGAGAGTAACTGAGGAGTGACAGTAACTGATCTTCTAACAGGTTACAGATGTTTACATCTGTCACTGGCTGTAAGCGGTACTGCAATAATTAGCTGCTGCATGTAAAATCTATGTAAAAGTATAAATTAGAAATGAGAGAGTGTGTCTCTGTTCTCAGAGACTGACATCATCAGCTTTTACTTTGTTGAATAAAAACACCTTTTTATTTTTCCTCATCAGCTTGGAAACGAAGGCCACTTCATTAAAGTTTTGATCAAATTAAAGAAGTCCAATCTTGAGAGCACCGTGACCTGGATGACTGAGAACCTACACAGACACATGTATATAATGTCAGAATGGCGGATGCTCACATTAAAGATGGAGAAACTTTGGAATAATGAGGTCATGTATGAATAACTACCGTGAGCTAAAAGCTCAGACTGCTCTGAAGTCAGTGAGAGCAGAAATCCCTAATATGGTCACCTCGAGCCCAGAGGCAGCCACTCAGAGAGACACGGGCTTAAACGTGGAGGAGCTCAAACAGCTCGTTTCAGACAGGCTGAACGGAGGTGCAGCTGAATGGAGGTGCAGCTGAACGGAGGTGCAGCTCACCTCTATTGCTCTTTGGAAACTTCTTCCTCAGTTTGTTTTTCAGAGGTAAAAGCTTCGGCAGGATGCCTGGAACCGCCACATAGAAGTCTGCTGAAATCTCATCATCCAAGATCTGAAAAAACATCACATGACATTAAATCATTTTAAACTGCAAACCTGACCTGTGGACTGTTTGCCTGCCAAAGATGTGCTGTAGATTCTTAACAGTCAGTTCATTACTGCACAAATCTGTTTCAACGGGCATGAGGGTGATATGAATGCACCACAGCATGCGGAGCTGTGGTGACTCCGTATGAATGAGGGAGCAGCTGGAAGTAGCCCACAGTTCTTTTCTCATCAATTACTATTAAAATTGAAAGAAAATATCAATAATAAATAAAAGTGAGCAGGTAAACGCTCTACTTATTGATAACAATCCTAATCGGTTCCTCAGCTGGAGTGTGTGTCAGCTCCCTAAAACTGTCCTTCAGTATTTATGTTAATGATCTGTCTGATCATGTGATCTGTGAGCCCCCCCCCCTTCCCCCAAACAGCGCTGTTTATTCACTTTTGTTGTTTTTATTATAATTTTATTATAATTATGTTCTGCAGATAAAGCAGAAGTAGCTTTGGGTCTAGTGGATTTTTAGTAATTATTGCTTCGAATCATTATTACTTTGAATTAAGTTGGTCTTTTTTAAATGTATTTTTAATTGCTTTTAATGTGCTTTATTTATCTGAATTATTCTGCTGTCACTTTGTGACTCTTGACAACTGCGTATAAATAAATTTGGCTGTTTTTTGGCTTCCCAGCCAACAGGTAACGTGATAACGACGTGATCTGGACTTTCAGGGTGTGTCGTCTACGTCAGTTGAACCAACCCACCGGCTGCATGAGCTCCACTCCTCCAGCAAACACGGCTCCGTTCTCCTGAGCAACTCTGGCTTGATCAGCATCCTGCGGAGAGACAACGAGCCCATTTAAATCAGATCTGGGTGTGTCAGCGTCTGGCAGACCACGGCGATGTCATTCATCATGATCGTTAACACGCTCGTCTAAGTAACGACCCACACCCCGCGCTGCTCGACAGGAATATTAATCAAACCCTGCTCGTCGGGTTCTGTGCAGCCACGACCGGAGCCCATTCATTACAGACAAACAGGGAGACAAATAAAAGGTGTTGCTGCTGCACATCTGAATCATGCACTGGCAAAATTAAAACAATTCATCAGCAACAGACAGACAAACGGCTATGAAATGAAGATTCAGTGAGGCAAAAATAACGTTTTTTACCTCCGTAAAAACTACGACTCTGTTCATCTCTGTCTTGAAGGGGTGCGGTAAGTGCACAGTGCTGACGAAGGGGTCGACTTTTTTCTGTAAGGAGAATAAAGGCAGTCATTTATTAGGGTTAACGACAGCGGGCAGACCTGCAAGAGAAGAGAACAACCTGGAAACAAACTTAAGGAAAAGTGAGGATGTCAATCAGAGAGGAAGCCCACGCAATCAAGCGTTCAATCTACTCAGCCACCACTTTAAATTTTCATTTCTCTAGAGAGTTCATAATGCATAGAAATATTAATTGTGCAGTGACAGACGTGAGAGAGTCAGACAGTCCTGTGGACCCAAGGACAGCAGCTCTCATGAGCTTTTTGTGTTGAGCTGTTTTCAGCAGATTAACTGAAACTGCTTGTGCTGCAAAGATTGATGTGGAGAATAACCCTCAGATTGGTGGAAGCGCGGCGTGACGCTGACAGCCAGAATGGGAAAGCACCAAATAAATCCAAATAAGTCTGCCAAGTGTGACTGCTAAAATTTGTTTTCAGCACACACAAAAACGCACACTCTGGCAGATGATCAACCCTCATCAGGATGTTCTGTTCTATTCTGAGGATCCAGCCCGATGATAAAAGAAAAAGCAGCCAGTGGTTTCTGGGACACGGCGGCAGCTGAAAGGGTTTGATGGAACTAATGCATCCCAGCAAAGTCAGAAGAGCAGGGAGCGGTTTGAAGGCACGATGGTGCAGATGACACCAAACTCTGCTGTGCTCTGAAGACTGGGCTGCAACAGTGTTCACACAGGTGGTGCGCGTCACAGTAACCTCCACAGAAATGTAGTTTGAGACGGCCGCATCTGTGTGTCTGTTTATGCTCACAGCAGTTATAATGTTTGCTGTTTTCTTGGCCAATCGCTGCGAGACTTTCTGATGAATACAGGACACGATAAAAGACCTCACCTGGTGCCACGGGTCGCGGTCCTGTCTTTGTGCCTCGGCTAAACTCTGAGACTATAAGGTGAACACGGCCAAGCACTTTAACTGCGTGCCAGCCCTCATTCCTCTCAGTTCTCTACCCTTTCCTGCCTAATAAAAGCATAACTAGCATTAAAACTATAAAGAACTCTGCAGATCTTTGATTTTTGGAATTCCACTCATTCAGCGTGAGTTTCAGTGTTTTTGTAATTATTACCTTTTTCTCCAGCTTCATGTCCAGCTTCAGATCAATGTAAACCGGCTGATTGTGGGGGGTGAAGTCCAACGCCTGAAATTTCTTCAGCATGTCGATTGCGTCCGCTGCGTCATGCAGAGTCCTCGGGTAGAACCTCATCACGTACACGTCATCCACAGGCGCCCACGCCGTCTTACCGAAGGGCTTATGTCTGTTTTTGTCATCGATGACCCTCTTCTCTTTCTTCACCTCTTTTTCAGTGCTGTCTTTTTTGTCTTTCTTTAGGGCCCTGACAGTCAAGAGAGGAGATGTTAACTTGAGAAATGTCTGAGTCACCACGTTGGCCTCGGACTTCTCCTGACCACCAACCACCAGAAAACTGGTCAGGATGGGAAAAATGTATAAAACTACTGGGTGGGTCAAGCAGAAAAATACCTCTAGAGCCAGAAAGTCATTCCTGGGTGAAAAGCATTAAAGCTAGAAAGGTTTATAAACTCACTTGACAGCTGCAAAGGTCCTGACAGGTAGATTCCTCGGCACAGGCTGTGATACACCTGAGTAAGCAGGACCGCTGGTGCTCAGCAGCTGCCTCTGACATCCTGCTAAAACTGTGAAGACAGAGGGGGGAAAGCTTCATATGGAGTTAACACAAACAGACACATGTTGTTGTTTTTCTGTGGGACACAACATCAAACTGCACACCCCATTTAACAGAGATGCTCTGTGATTTTATAATAAACTTTGCATAAACCAAATACATCAAAGCAGGTCTTTATTTCCACCAGTCGAGCTAATGATGAGCATCAATGTTTAATGCTACCTAATTTAAGCACACCGCTGCGCAAACAAACACGTCCCTCACATTGCTCTGTGATGTGCATCTGCAAGATGTCAGTGCGCTCACTGATTAACAGTCAGAACCATGTTTTACAATCTGAGTCATGTAAAAAAATGTCCACACTGAATAACACACCCAGCGCTGCATTAAAGTTTTAGCAGGAATTGTCAGCCATGACAAACAATCTGAGAGAATCAAACTCTCTCTCTTAATGTTACTGATGCTGTGATGCCAGCAAGGATCATGTGCACGAGGTTACCACAGCTCCATTCAGGGTGTGAATGAAGGAGCTGATTAAAATCATGTTAAAGTAAACTGAACATATGCTCTTATGATATTGTTTGGGTTTTGCTATACTGCTATCAGCACAATGTTTTTGGCAGTGAGGAGGTGGATCCTCAAGCTTCTCATCCATGCCCTAAGGCAAACATGCCCAGAATTGGTCCGACAGTTTAGTTTGGCCCACTGGATGGTTCAGCAAAAAATAAAAAACATTGTGAGGTCATTAATTATTCTAGTTGTTTGTTTGTTTTTTTGCAATAAAATACACTGCTATGTCTTTTTTCTTTTTACATTGGTGATACCAGCCTTACTGCACAGGACTGGAAAAGTCTGGAAAATTTCACAAACTTTAAGATCCAGGTCAGGGATGGTCAAGAAATACTACACATCAGAAGCAAAGCGTTTTATTTAAAAGAGATATTAATGACTTCCCTGCAAATTTAATTTGCAAAGTCATAAAGTGCTTTTCTTCAGACAAATCGGGTTAATTTTTTGTAAATAGATCACACGATAAATAAGAAAAAAATTTAATAAGAAGTTATACCTTCTAATATGAATTGATGGGAATTTCTTCAGGGAGTGGGGTAAACAGTCTAATTTGCTTCTCTTTTTATTTTTTGTGGCTTTGTGGATGACTGTTTATACAGTAGTTTTACTGGTCTGGTCCACTTAAGATCAAATTAGGTTCTATGTCGCCCATGAATTAAAGTGAATGCCTAACCCTGTTAACGTTTGTTGGGCGAAATCACATTTTAAACTCTGGAGATTTAACGTCCATCACCAAACCTTACACAAGTCCGCTGTTTTAAGTCAATTATCACTATATTTCATTAGAAATCCATGTGACCTTACATTCGGCATGCATATGACCCACATCAACTCAACTACAATGACAACTTCTGGCCTGATTGTTACCGCACATCGCGACTGAAATCAACCCTAAAATGGGTAATTTCACAAATTTAAGAAGTATCTGGTCAATGAGAGTAATGCCGATTTAACCCAAGTTCATCGAAAATTAACAATAAATAATGTTGACTCGTGAGAGAAGTGAGTAAATATAAACAAGCTGACAATATGTCAAATTTTCGCTAGCATTTTGGCGATTGGTTAGCTACCAGTCAAGCTAAAAGGCTACACAGAAACATCTTTGAGTCGATCCCAGTGACCAAAGAACAAAACCTGAAAGGACGAGCGCAGGCCACAAACAGATGTCCTGATTTTTTTTTATGTCATTTACCAAAATCCAATTTCACAGCAAAACAACTGACCTTTCCACACAGTACGCGTGCAGGTTGCCATGTTTGGGAATCCCGCTGGGCCGTGTGAAAACAGAGGTACTGGATAAATCGTTCCGCCTCAGAACACAATCAGGTTTAAAAACTGAAAGCTTGTAGTTATGTTGCCTATCGTGAAACTAACAAAATGTGAATAAAAATACAAACTATCTGAAAACAGTCTGAGGGTCACACTCTTACATTCGGCGTGTATTTATTTCATTATTATTCACTTATGAACAAAGACTAAATGAACGTAGGGCAGGTCAAATCCAGGGAGAGAACAGAGCATTATTAAAGTTTTACTGAACGAAAAAAAAATGGCAGGAGGATTAACTTAATTTTTGAGCGTCAAAGCCTCTCCTCGTAGAAATTATCTTTCAGACATCTATTTTAACAGAGTTTGGTGAAACAATACATCACAATAATATATAACCCATTACTTTATTATTAAAATGATTTAATATTAAGGCCAGTGGAAAAATAAATAAAGAGCTCGCGTTGGGTGGGGGTTAATTTACGAGAAAACAGGAACCAGTACTGCAAAAATTACTGCAAAATTCTCTTTAATCTAAAAAAAAATTAAATTAAATTAAATAAATGAAAAAAAAAAATTATGCACAAGAAGCATGCGTATAGTTTCCCGCCACTGTCCTGCCGAGGTGCCCGTAGCACAGTGCACCTTAAAAGGAGGAGAGACACCATATTTTCCCCTATTTACAGGTAATTAAGAGTTTGTTATTAATATAATATATTAATATAAACAGCATGATTGGAGCCTGAACTGTTTCTCACCGAGCTCCAGCATTAGCAGAAAACAGACGAAAAAGGGAGCCTAGCATGTAGATATTAGAATACCTTCTCTCCTAGCTAGCATAGATAATGTAGATCATTTCCTGTCAGAACAGAATAAAAATATTCGCTCTAAAATTTTTGCCTTTATATGCTAAAAATGTCTTAGGCTGTACGTATTTGTGAAAGCTAGCTTATCTATCATTTCTACCAGATTTGACTGGTGATTCTACACCAGTCAAATCTGGTAGATCTTATTTTCTATGGCCACGGAAGTTAAAGTTAGTTTAGATAACGCTTTGACAGCCGATATATAGCTGCTTTAATAATATTTGAAAGGTCCATCTAAGTACAGATATCACCCTAATTGTAGGTAAATGGGATTAATTTAATTGTTTATTACATCCTGAAGTCGTTTTAGGATTCATCTTTGTTTGTCCTTCTAATTTTAATCCACTCATGATAGGAGAGAAGAAAGTACACCAACCTCAGGGATAATTAGGCATGCTTGTATTGCATGTGCACATGTTCCATTACATATGTATGTGTATTTTCATATTTTTGTATAATCAAAATGGAGAATATTTCTAACCTTGGCAGAGCTATGTGTCTGCTTCTATGAAACCAGTGTATCACGTGATTAGGATATATTCACCAATACAGCTGGAATAATAAGCCAATCAATCAATTATGTGACCAGGTAAAGATGAAGAGTACCTACTCTAATAATTATTAAAAGTAAAAGTAATTTAAATTTGGTCTAAAGCTACTTTTCATTTAAAAACCCACCTTTTCATTTATTAGAACTTGCTGCTATTGGTCAGAGACTTGTTTTTCTGGTCAGAGAAAAACAAGTCTTTATGGCCATTTATATCATATTATATGGATCAAATGAGTAATCAAGAATAGATTAAACAGTTATCAGTATAACTGTTACTTGAAGTACAGTTGAGGACTTTCTTTAATCTGGGTTTTCCAGGCTTAAAAAGGTTATTTTGGTGGTGCCCTGTCCTGTGTACAGTAAAATTACATTATCTGACCTGTTATTTTTGACCACTTTATAATTAACATGGTTTAGTAAATGACACCCTAATGAGCAAAACTGTCACACCATTATTGAAATAATGCAGCTTTTCCTTTAGATCCAACTAAGATCTCTTTGGGGTTGCCAAAAATTCCTCTATGCGTATGTAGTAATACATCTAATATGGGAAAACTGTATTTTAAGATGATTTTAAATAGTTCTACTCTGAGATGTGGAACAGCTCCACAGAGCCCATTAACAGAAAGAAACTTGCTTTGCCATCAGTGGTCTAATGTGGTGGTGAAATATGACAGCATGCATCCACTTTTAAGTGTTTTATTCACATATTAATGTAAAACTATGGTAACACATGGTGAATAATGTTTAGTAAAGTTAGTTTTGTGTACCGCAGTGCTTTGAGTGTGTGTTTGATTTTCTTATCCTTCACAGGCTGGAGTGATTCCTCTGACTGTGTGTTTAGTTTTATGTGAAGTTATTGTGTCTCAGGCTTCATCACAGCAAACATATGTCTAACTTGTGCTGCCCTCTAGTGACTGTTGTTAAAACAGGACACGAGGTTTCTAGCTGAGGACACGGTGTTTGCACGTTTGGAGTGTGTCCCCAGCTTCCAGGCTTAGAATGGGTCTTTGGGGGTTAATGCGCACAGCAGGAAATGCAGTTGAGTTTGCACTGTTTTATTTAACAGAAAGAATTGAATTTCCTTTTTATTTGTTACTGTTACTAAAGATACACAAGGCCCACATGATAAAACAGTGAGCTGTGGTCCATCTTTGGCAGAGGTTATTAAAAGAGTCACGGTCAGTTCTATACATTAGTTACAGGGTAAAAACAAACAGCTGTATGACTGCAGTCCTCCATGTCAGCCAAACCAATGTTCTCCACAGGGAGGCTTTTTCACATACTGTTCTGCTTTGAATCCTTTGATTTTAAAAATACACTGGTTTTAGACTGTTCATTGCTACAGGAAGCCGTGTCTCAAAGTCTTGGTTTTAGCTCCCGTTTCTCAGAAAGCTGGCAGTTTGAAAACTAACTAATGTTAGTTAGTATGTAACCAGTGTGAAGAGCTGCAGACTGCAAAGCATCAGTGTCGCTGTGAACAGAAAGCTTTGGCCTTTCTGTCTGAGTGGGCATTAAACATGTGACTACAGCCAAAATAAGTGGCTTTAGCATATGATTTTATCAGATCACTTCTGCTATAAAATCAGACTGAAGAGAAGCGGGTGAGAAAGTGGCTTGAAAATAAAGGGTGTCGTGAACTGGCTGTGGCGGGCAGGACTCTGGACAGGGCCAGCAGAACAAACTCAAAACTCACTGGATCAGAAACAAACACAGAGCACACAGCAGGCACACGCAAATGATGAGGACACAATGAGGAACAAGGGGAAACGCAGACAATATATACACACTAGGTAATCAGGGAGATTGGACACAGCAGAGAAAACAGCTGAACAGAATCTGACTAACAAGACAAAGGAAGCAAAACTGAATACAGCGCACAAGATACCACAGACTGTCAAAGTAAAACAGGAAAGACTAAATACAGAGACCAGGACTAAGAACAAACTAATAACTTGATGCAGAAACCAGACAGAAACATCAGGGAGTCAGGAACTAAATCCAACAACCATGACCCAGAACAGAACTAAGAAATCAGAGTAAAACAGAATATCTGTGATAATTATAAGCAGAAAAGTTATAAGTGCTGTCAAAGTGCTAACTTGTGGCCGTCACCTCTAGTTTTTCCTTCCAGAGACAACCTTGAGATGACTCACAGCTACAACCAAGAGGCCGACAGAAATGCAGATCTGTCTTCTTCAGACGACGAGTCTTTAAGCTTGTTGCAGGATCTCAGTGCCTGGCAAAACAGAGGAGTAGCTGAGGTCATCCGCACAACTGATTCAGGTCCAGAAGCGGAGGACAAAGAGATGAAAAAGAAAACAGAGGTGAACATAAACGAGCTCAAACCGACTGAGCCTGTGATGTCCAGCCGTATTCAGTCCACAGCAGGCTGTGCAGAGCCTTCATCACAAGCAGGTAATTACCACCATTCTTTTACCTGACATGTTTTAGCTTCATTTATGTTTATAAATCTGTTTTTAATGTTCTTCAAAGCTTCAAAGAAAATTTCCAAAATAACCCTTCACAAGAGAAATTGGAAGGGAGAGACTCTACTGCACACTGCGTGCAAGAAAAGAGATCTGGCTCAAGTCAAAATGCTCATTCAAGCCGGAATCAGCGTCAACATGGAGGACTACGCAGGTGTGTCACCGCTTAATCACATCTGTCTTCTCACAGCGTCTACTGCCCTCTGCTCCTCATGAAGCAGTTATTAACCAAACACAAACCCCATTGTGATCAGTACATTTTGACTTGAACCATCAGGATGGACGGCTCTCCACGAGGCTTCTGCAGTGGGTGATGAAGCGGTGGTGGAGGAGCTGTTGAACGCTGGAGCTGATGTTAATGCTAGAAGCTGTGATGGAGTGACACCTCTACATGATGCTGTTTACAGTGGACACTATCAGGTGATAGAGAAACTTTTAAGATTTGTTTGTAGTAACACTTTCCACAGGGAGCCACAGACCCTGCATCATTTCACAAGCTTTGATTCTTCTATGATAGGAAAAATGGTTTATGTTTAATCTTTTATTGGGTTCAGAAAAACAGAAGAACTTCCTCTTATCAAGAGATTGTAAACCGGCACAAAAATGTGACTGAAATGAAGAAAGAAAAAAACATTAAATAAACATTAAGTCCTCTCAGCAGACGCATTGCAGGCACTAAAAATATTTGATGTGTGTAGGTGGAAACTAAAAAACCTAAATTTTTATGATTAAATAATTCATTCACTCAGGTGTGCATACACATGCTGCAGTAGTTGGAATGGCCGGGAAAAAAAGCTTGTTGTGAAGTTCGTGTGTGCTGCACAGGTAGCGAAACGTCTCCTGGAGTTTGGTTCAAATGCCAGCGAAAAGAACATCGGGGGCCTCACGGCATTAGACATGGCACAGGAGGAGAGCATCAGAGAGCTGCTCAGGACTTTCCAGGCACCTTCTGTTACTCATACAAAGTCCTGTAATGCATCTGCACAGCACAGACAACCAGGTGAGCAACGTTTCAGCGTCTCATGTAACATTTTTCTGTCATTGGCCTGCAGAGATAATAGTTTTACTGGCAAAGAAAACAGTCATTTTAATGACTTTATAATATATACTGCCAGGTAGGGACTGGCAATATAGCCTTAAATTTATATCACAATTTTTTATTAATTGCTGTAAGATTTATGATTAGAAAAAAAATACTGTTTCATTGCAGCTTGCAGTATTTATAAGTACCAGTAAATTAAGGGCATTTTGCATCCTTCTTTTCCAGTGAGCTGCTCTCATTGATGACACACTACCTAATTCAAAGTGTGACTTTATTGAAACAAAGTGTCAGCCGCAGCAGCACCAATATAGTGCAATAGTAGTGGCTCAGCATTATATCCAGTGACATTGTAGTAAGAAGTAAATCAGCTGTAAGCACAAAAGTAGCCTATGCAGTGTTTTCCCTGCCCTTTTTTAAGTAAAAGTATAAAATAACTATTTAACACTGTAGTTTAACTAAAGTAACTTAACCTTGTAATTCATCAGGAGCTGCACAATATTCTGACATAATAAAACTGAAAGTATTTTTTACCTGGGATGTTGTATTTTTAACCAGCTGCTTAAAGCCCTGTTTTCCACCATGTAACCACATCAGTGATTTTCATCCATCCTTTACTCTTCCTGTCATATGGAGTGTGACCAGCAGCACTGCACTGATGCTTATTTGAGTCAGTTGTCTACATTTGGATGACACATGCTCTCACTCTCAGACATACCAGGGCTAGTCTCTTTGTTGTGTGCACTAGGGAATGTAAAAAGATGGTGTTGCTATAGCAGTGATATTGCAATATGACACTTTTACATCAGGTAAAAAATTATATCGGTATTACCGCGGATTATATGGCACAGCTCTACTGCTGGATAGTATAATCAAATACGTTTGTGCTTAAGTTTCAGTGAGTGAAAGTCTTTATTTTATTAGCCTGTTACTTAGCACTAATTAGCAGATGTATGTTTCTGTACACTGCACCTGTCCTGAATGTAGATTGCTAACCAAGCTTGCTAGCATTAGCACTCCACCCTCTTGTCCAAATATGGTCACAAACAAACATTTCACTTGTTTTGTTTGTTTTTGCATTTGTGCTTTTGGCCTTATTTTGGAAGGTGTAAGTGTTTTCAGGACACTGAGCAGTATTCCACACACACATATATACTTTACTTGGGCAGGCCAGTACAGATGGGCATTTCAAGCAAAATTAATACTTGATTTTTTACTTCAACCTATTCTAAAATTCTTCACAGTCCACCTGAAACTGCTTTCTCTGACTTCATCAAGTACAGCTCGCACGTCACATGTTTGCACAGGCATACGCCAGCACCTGGTACAGAACCACCTCGTCCACTCATCAGAGTGTCATATTGGGTGGACAGTAATAGAAATGAATGAATAAATAAAATAAAAAGACAAACATTAACAAGAGGGACCTATAGAGAACTCATGGAGCTCTTCTTGGAAAAGCAAATATGTTCGGCACAACAGTGCATTTGGATCATGATTCTGATTGTGAAAACTGCCAGACATGACAGCTATACCCAGCTCGCTGAAGCTCCAGAGAAGAACAAGTAGCACTGCTGTTGAGACAGTCAGTCCAAGATGTTGGTGTTGGTCAGCCGACTGAGACTCACTGGAGAGAAACTGATTGTAATGCCCTGTTTTATATGTGTCACAAAATCTGCCAGATAAAATGGCTGCAGAGGAGAAATCTTTAACGAGAATTATTCCATAATTAATTTTAGAAAATATGGGCATAAATATTGCCTCACAAATAGAATCTAAACCTACAGGAAACAGTGCTGAGTGGCTGGATGGACAGTGAGTGTTGGATTGTTTCAGGTGCCATGTCCTCAGAGCCTCGCTGCCACGAGCAGCTCTCCTGCCAGAGCAGTTCTAGCTGCAGTGAAACATCAGACCTACAATGGAGGAAAGCAGGCGACAGACACGGGACCAGAGGGCCCAGAGACCTTCAGCTGAGCGAGAAAGACCCCACCGCTCATAACGTGAGAGCTCTTTACACTTTCAATAGCCTTCATTCCAGACTGTCAGCTGAGGCTGGGTTTAACGTGCATGGACAAAAAGTGTTCTTTTAACCATTCATAGCTTAGGCCCAATTAACAAATGGCATGTAGCATCACTTTACTGAAGGCTTCACAGGTGTTACTGCTTCCCTTACTATCTTTTTATTATATAGCCAAGTCATTCAGAGGCCATAACGGTGGTTTTGGAGGAGGTCAGGAGGAAACAAACAGAACTGTCAACTTGGCCTCTAACAAGTCTGAAGGCTGCAGGTAAAGGCTGCGTCAAATGATATCAAATATACGACACCCAGGAAGATACTGAGTGTGTTTGGTATTTGTTTACAGGCAGATATCATGCAGCTCTAGCAGAGATCCAGAGGGTCCTGATTGAGGTGCTCGCCAAGCAGCACTCGGAGAAGGATAAGCTTGCCCGAAAATATCGGTCAGTACAGGAACTGCTTTCATCTTTGTGAGCCAGTAGTACCACTTCAGAACATATCAAAACTACATTAAGTGAACCCTAACTGTGTAGTAGAAATATGAAAAATTCAGTGTTTGCAAAACTCTTCCAGCAGTAGCTGTTTGTCTCTTAAATGCAGAATCTGACCCGTGCACAATGATAAGGCTGCCTGACATAAAACTGCTTTCACCTGCAGGACTGTTTAAAGTATATTTCTGAATGTGAGCAAAGAGTGAGGAAATTTCATCCGTCTTTAATAAGCAACACTCCCACCACAGATAGTCATGGGGGGTTCACTGGTGGGACATGGAGTCATGGAGGTGGTGTGTGGATGACTAGTGGAAAAATATGAAACTAAATGAAGTGAACATGCTTTTATTAAGTGAAAATTAATAATATTAATAATAGTGATCCTATTTATCCTATCCTTCATCTCAATGAGAGGTGAGACTAACAGCAGTAGACATTAAGTGAAGGTAGCTTCACATGAAAGACACTGTACTTCTGTTTATTGCTGAGGGGTGTTTTTAATCAATCTTGATGCAGTCCTGTTACCATTGAAGCAGAGCATCAGAGTCCTATAGAAAAACCCTTTTTCTCTTCTTCTTTGTCTCTCTTGGTGTAGGAGCGTGCCTGTCTGCCTTCGGCATTGTGTGCTGAAAGGCCAGCTCTCATCCCTTGCTTTGTGTCAGAGAAACTTGACGGAGATGCTCCAGAAGCACGTGCATTTGGTGGACGTGTACATTACTACAAAAGCCACACTTTCACAGGACTCTTCAAAACCCAGAGAAACGCGCAGCTGTGATGAAGGCGGCCATAAAGCAGCTTCACAGGCCAGTCTGCTCAGATCCACCAGATGTGCCGAGACAGCCAATAGCTGCACAGACACTGCACAACCAGGAAGTGCTTTACAACACTTCAAGTTGGTGAAAAGAGGGAAAAATGCGCTCATTGAGACCAGAGCCAAGGACACCAGCAGATGTCTCTCTAAGCTCATACAGGGGGGGGTCATCTCACCTGGAGGTGCTCTACAGCTGCTGTGGAAGGTCAGAAAAAACTCTTCCTTTTTTAGTCACATGACTGCTTTTTCCCTTCAGCATTGTCACCAGACAGCATTCTGAAAATAATCAGTAATAATTAGTTTGCTGCGATGAGTGTGATGATTGTATAATGTATGTAACGACTGATAGATCATACTTTAAAACAACAAAAATCAGCTAATTCCAGCATGCATGAACATCGCTGTTTTTTTAAAGCACACTGCAACATTCAGGCATTAATCTACACACTAATCGAGACTTATTAATAACTGCATTTACACAGACGTTTCACTTTTATTTGTCACAGGTTCAATAGAGAGAAGTCGCTCGCTGTGTGTGCACTGCTGAGACAAAGGCAGCTCAGTTCAGTTCATTTCTGCTGTTTCAGGAAAATACCGGGCTCATACTGAGGATCGATGAGTGGGCCTCTAAACACTCAGCGTGAGGACTGAGTGAAGAGTTTTAGGACCGAGCCAAAGTTTTGATCCTGCGCTCGCAGCTTGGAGCCGTCCATGCAAAGTGCAATTTAGATTTTGTCCAATTTGCAGTATATTGTGTGCTGCAAACTCTGTAAATCACATTTGCGTGATTCATTTAAATACCCTCCTCATGAAAGGGAAACAAGTTGTGGTGAAATAAGATGTGCATTTTGTAGTCCAACTTCTGCACATTGTAGTTTCAACACGGCAGCTAGCCGGCATCACACTGTTAAGGAGATTAGTGTCAGGTTGTTTGGATTCTCTTCTCTTTTCCTAAGTCCTTATCAGTTCTCCTACCCACCTTTCCTTGACCTCACTGACGTTTTCATTGAGGCTAGGAAAAGGAGATGGGAGGTACTTTGGGAACGCACCCTAAGCCTGGAACGTTGGTGCTTTCCGTTTGGAACTAACTTTGAATCCAGACTAGATTTTGAGAAAAAATGGTCATCTGACAGGTGTTAATCGTTTGCTGGGTCTCCTCTGCTTCTTTACTCGGGGGGAACTGTGTCTACACCTGCATCCACAGTGAATTTTTAAAACAACCTGACTTTCTTTCCCCTTTTCAGCATCACTGTCACGTTGCTCGCGTGCTCCCTGATGGCTCCATACTGAGTAAAGGAAAGGTGCACCTGGCTCCTGAATGCTGGCTCGAGTCGATCCTTGGGAACAACATCCCGGTCAGCGCAGCATACGCCTGGGACAAGGTTCGCGTCATCTGTTGTTGTAACTCACACAAGCAGCCTGAGGCCCGAGGTCATTTTCAGACAGAGCAGCACCGCATGAAAAAAAAGAATCCATTCATTCCTATCAGACCGCTCCTGAGGCTTCTGATGAAGGGAAATGATCAGGAAAGGATTAATAAGCTACCTGTAAGATAAACTCTTATCTCATACTAGAATAAACTGCTGTTACTCAAACTGGACTTCTTTAAACACTAAAGCCACAGATTCAGAATCTTTTTTTCTGTATTGAAAACAAGTGACTGAAAAAGTGCTTAAAGTCATTTTGTCGTGAATGATCTGCTGCTGCTTCTTTTATTGTGCTTCTTTATACTATAATTTGTGCCTTGTGTTGTTAGAATTACCTGAATAGTTTGTGAAGTGTGTGAGTTTTATGGTACAGTTTGTGTTTTTCGCTATATTCAATGTGTGTGCTGGTGAGTGTTGATGTGTTTTAAGGCCTGTATTGGGACAGAGATTGCAAATGAGTTTAGGCTGTAAATGCTGCGCTGTCACACTGGTTCATGTTAACATACATGTCCTTTTACAAACATATGAAAAAATAAAAAAAGCTACTTATTTACATTTTGACTCAGGTGGACAGTAGAGGAGTACACAGTACACACAGTGCAGTAATGCAGTGTTTTTAAAAGCAGCTTTTTGCACTCTTTGTTTGTTATGCTGAGTCATATTTTAAGTTTATTTCAAAACAAAAACACCATAACAAGAAATTAATAGAAAAAAAAATGTGAAGGCGTTTCTGTGTGAAATAATTACCTACGATCTTACAGGGTAATATGAGTCTGCAGTCTGAGGACGGTGCTGCTGTCACCAGCTCCGCTGTTTCAAAGAAAAAGTTGAGGTATCGTCGTAGCCTTGGCGGCTATGGAGGCTTGTTTCCGCCACCGAAAATAATTATTTTTGCTATCCATAATCTGAAATTTCGAGTTAGCTCTGAGAGTCACGAAGCTCCGTGAAAGCGGTCATTTCCTTGCTACCTGGAATCAGATGACACCAACACACGTCGGTGTCATCTGATGCTGCACTCAAAGTCAGGCAGCGACAGTAGCAGTGAGCTAGCAACGTGTAGCAAACATGAACAAACTGTCGTCAGGGTTTTGACCTTTGAATGCCTTCTATTGAATCCGAGCTGCATAAAAGGAATCAAATGTTTCCATGTTGAACTGGTGGACAGCTGATGCCTTCAGCCTCCTGCTTCCAGGTAACAAGGAAATGACGTACCCTCACGGAGCTTCCTGATTGGCAGAGCTAACTTCAAATTTTGACTTGTTTTCTCAAAACTTCGAGAAAAGAACTCGAAATTTCGAGTTATGGATGGTAATTTTTTTGTTTTTGGTGGCAGAAACAAGCTTCCATAGACGGCGGAGACGGCTGTTCCACAAAAACTTTAACGTTGGCCATAATTCGAGCACGATGTGACCTAGGATGTTCAATCACACCGTAGATGCGTCGACTAAAACTCTGATGAATCTCGGTGACCTTGACCTCAAGGTAAAGGTCAGAGGTCAAGTTTTCTGAAAATCTTGTGAACTAGTGATGCACACTGTTCAATCTAGACCCAACAAACTTCACACACTGGTTCTCTGACTTTAACAGCACTTTGACCCCCACCCCTCCCCTGTTACGAATCCAAGCCAGCCGAGTGTTTTTAAGTTGTATTCACTCACATTTGATAGTCAGCAGCTGAGAGTTTATTGTATTTCTTGAGTGTTGTTTCTTCTGATTAATTATCCAAACAAGAGTCAACAGCACAATAAGCTGTTTGCAGCCCACATACTCAACTCTGCTGCTCATCCCACAAATGTGGCTCCATTTAAGGGAAAATAAACCAGCTTTCCAACGGTATAAGAATTGTTGCCACGAAGCATCGTTACAACAAAGGAATAATCCACCAAACACACATTTTCTGACTCTTTGTGCTAAGTTTAGATGTATTTTTTAATTGCAGGCTATAAATGATTTAATGTTTAGTGTAGATCTGCGCTCATGTGACCCTCAGGTTTCACATAGCCCACAAATCATTGTTTATGGACACATTAGATATTTATGAACTCTGAACTCCTTCCATTATTTCCCCAGGTGACATTCAAAAGCAGATCTTTGTCCTATTACTTACTGAACATGGAGGCTGAAGGAAACACCCCACAGAGATCTCCTGAGGAAATCTGCAGGGAAAGTTCTTCTCAGGAGATGATCACTACAGGTATCTTCGTGTCTGCTGACATCAGATCCAACCCTTCCTGTCTCGTGTTTACAGCCAGGCCACTGTTAAGGTCTTTGATATTTTCAGCTTCCTCTCAGTGAGTACTTCATCTTGTGGAGGAACTCCAGCTTCACAATCTGGGTCTGCTGTGGGCTGCAGGGCCACTCTAACCAGCACCTGCAGCAGGTGGAGAACTGGTTCCTGTAGCGTTTTGCTGAGCTTACGGAGCAGCTGCAGTCCAAGGCAGTGGAATTAGAGTTCATCTGCAGAATGACAGACTTACTGGGGAGGCAGCTGACTGTATTGCTCCTTTATATATTTGCCACAAAGTACTCAGTAAATGAAGCATTTACAGAGGAGCACCTTATAAATGGTTTGAAAAGACCTGTGTGGTGGACGTGCTCGCCATCACAGAAGAATCTGAATCTTTGGACACTCTGCTAAGACATTTCCTTCTAGCCTACTCAAACAAATAGAGGGCACGAAGACGATAAAGAATAGCTATTGCACTTTGTCACAGCAGTATTAAATTATTTTGTACATCGTGTCTCCTCCAATTCTGCAGGGACAGGCAGCCTGAACCATCTCATGAAAATCAAAATCATCCATTTGGTGGATGATGAAGAGCTGCTGCCAAATGCTCTAATGGACAGCTACTGGGACAAACTCATAAAGGCAGCACCTGAAGACTGGGCAAGTTAATTATTACACCTCTCTGTCCGTCACTGTTCTTCTATTAAGAGATTAACATGCTGAGTTTATAGTGCTGCAGAATGTAAACAGTTCACCTAAAGGTATTTGATGGGCCTGAGCAGGATGAGGAATATAAAATAATAAGGTTATTTTTTTTGTTGTTTGTTTTTGTTTTGTTTAGTTTTCCTTTGTTGATGTTGTCTTTACAGTCGAAAAAGTGTAAAGTCCGGTTGTACTTTTGCATTGAAATGGAGATTTCAATAAAAACTGCAAATTTAAAAAAAAAAAGCTTTGCCAAAATAAAACCTGCTGCAGCTTCTCTCTTAAACACTCTCCACAGCGCTTCATTGTTTAGGCCTCAGGAACAAAGACATTTATCTTCTGCCAGTAAGAGAAAAACGGGGGTCACAAACCCCACTTCTCATATTTGAGTTATTTTTCAGCATCTTATCAGAAAGCTGGAATGAAGGGATGACAGTAGTAAATGTAGAGGACAAAGATGCAACAAAGTCATGATACCACATCTCACATATTTGACCTTCAAAGAAGAAAAAGTTGCTTTGGTGCAAACGAAGGTGAAACACTGCAGACGCAACAGCAACAAAAGGGGCTGATTTCGCGGGCGGGGGCCACAGACAATCGCTCTCTCCTTGTGCCTGATGATTTTTCTCTGCTTTGGCTTTTTGTTAGTGTCCTTGTCACTGCTGGTAGTATGAGATGGTGCCTGCAGCCCCACACAGGTAGTGAAGCTCCACTGCGATGGCACATCCACACGTGCCTCTTAGGAGTGTGGAGGACGTACCAGGAGATGGGCCGTTACATGAGGAAGTAACCAAAAAACAGATATCAAGCACTAAAACATGAAGACTGACAGTGTCGTGATGCGTGCGCAGTCATCCAGGTAAGGAAATCACAGACAGCTGATTCTGTCCATCTGGGGAAACTACAACAGCAAACAGATCAGCTTAGATCCCCCGGTGCCTTCTATGCTGCTTTAAGTTCAGTATTAAAGAATTCACTTTTTATTTCTAACATATAAAATGATCTTTGAATGTGACTGTAGGGTTTTTGCTAAAAACAAACCCTTTTCAAGATGGCAACCACATGGCTTGAGGTGCAAAGAGGTAAAATCAAATAAGAGAGGTGACTCAAATGTCCAGAGCTCTGTTTTACTTTCTCTAATAATTAGTACAAAAACAGTGA
>JAVDPK010001726.1:268281-279578 GCA_034780415.1 Cichlasoma orientale | reverse complement strand
AGCCCCCCCCCCCCTTTTTTTTTAAATTACTCATTTGATCCTTCCTCTCTGCCAGAGCGGGATGAGAAAGCACCCCATCTACGTTATTAGCATACTGTACTGGTGATGAATGGGCACATTGTGCCCCTTTGTTGTCTTATTCTAGCACCATAGAAAGAATGCTGGTACGACGCAGCTCTCGGTCCCGTGATGGGCATCGCAGCCTTTGTGCTTGCTCATTGAGGCCTTCTGTCTGTGCCTCGCTGTGCTGCCTGCCATCCTCTTTGTGAAGCTGCAAATAAATTATTTTCTACCAATTCACCATCAGCCGGTTTGCAGAGGGCGTTGAGCCAAAGGTGGGAGTGAACTCGGGTCATCTGGAAACAGAAAGACATTGATGGATTGTGGATGTTCACTACAGTGCTTTAACTTCAGCCCACTTTGAGTGACGGATGTGTCTTTGATCAGTGTATTGACAAATGGTGGATTTGGCTCTCTCGTTGAGGCAGGAATCAGTTCACTGGATTTACACGGTAAATGTGTAAATTTGCAGGATGCAGCAGGATGCCGCGCTGCCTCTTGTGTGTTTTCTGTTATGAAACAAATTGTTGGTGATGACATGAATGCTTTTTGCTGTTTGACTGGGAGTGACCTAACCTAATATACCATCTTGTCTTATGCATCAAAATAAACATGTTTCCTGCCCCGCTGCGAGTCCGTTTTTGTAGAGACTAAACTTGTGTGAACTCATTGGACTACATTATAGCAACTCTGCCGCAGTTACACTCAAGGTGCTGAACACAACCCCCCTTGTCTGCCAGGGTGCAAAACCTGACAGCATTTATCGCATTACTGTCATTTTGCTGGTTATGGGTACCTGTTACTAGTGTTTAATGCTAAATGAGAGAAACGCAGGGAGTGTGTAAATGTTGTGTTACTTGTGTTACTTGCCAAAATGTGTCATCATGGTTTTTTTTGTCTGAGGAGCCACGGATGTGGTTTATTAAAGTTTACATCAACACTGAAGTACACAAGGTGATTACACTGCTGTTTGTGGGGCAGCAAACAAAATGAGTCAAAATGAATTGTTTGTGTTGCTGTGCAAGTAGTTAAAGCAGGAGGACACAAAAGAGCGATACGGCTAACAGTGCTGAACAGGGTCATCGTGCATAGTTTCCCGACAGTGAGTCTAACCACCGCTCGTCCCAACGTTTATTTTTCTTAATTACATTTGTGTCATCAAAATCTGACAGCATCCTAAATTATGGCACTGATGGGAATTTATTTTTTCCCCCGCTGAGGATAAAAAAGATCACTGCCTAAAGTCTGTTTTTGAGAAGATGCTGTAAACTGATTAAAGGCTTTAACGTTATTTTTGCTCAACCTTTGGATGTTAGAGGGGCGTTGGACCTGGGCTTGTCTTTCTCACAATTGACCCATACAGCAGCATCTCTCCGTCCCTCCCATTTCCATCATAAACCCTTTAAACCACTTCTGTCTGCCTCTGCAGTTGTAAATACTGGTGTTAAGGTAAGACGCACGAGAGCCGACTGCCAGAAGCTTCCAGTTCAGTAATCCCAGGGTGGAGAAAAAGTGTGCAGTCATTGCCTCACCTCTTCATGTTGCCTTTTATGGTGCTGCTTCCTAGAAAAGCTTCTTCACACACTTACATCTGTCTTTTAAAGTGCTTCGCAGCATTCAGCTGAATGGGGGTAGAAATATGATTGACTGCAAGGCCTTGACTGCCATCAAGTGAAAGAGTAAAAAATGAATGAGCAGGAAGAGTTGGAGTCCAGGTTGGAAGATTTGTGGAGTAACTGTTTGCAGTTCTCATCATCAAGGCAGGGACATGTCGGGAAGATGGCTCACTAAGGGCAAGTATTTCATTTCCCCCCAGAAATATTTAGTGCCACTTTATTTATATGGCTCCAGTTCCCAACATCAGTTCCCTCAAGGAGAACCCAAACATCAGACTGTCCCTTATGAGCAGTGGCAGGGAGGAAGACCATCCAGCTATCTGCCATGACTGTATGGGGTGTGAGGGTCAAGAATAGAGAGGAAAGAGGAGCACTGAGAAACCAAGGACAAACCTCAAACTGTGTTAGAGTAGACAGGAGTTAATGACATGCAGCAGTGGCATATAAACACATCTGGAGTGGAGGAGAAATGCTCAGTGTGTCATGGGAAGTCATTTAACAGCAAAGCTAAGGAATGGTTCAGGGTCACCTGATCCACTTCTAACTATAAACCTTTTAAAAAAAGAAGGTTTGAAGCCTCATCTTAGAAGTAGAGAGGGCGTCTGTCTCCTTCTGAGCAGCACTGAGAGGGGTTCAGCTCCAAGGAGCTGGGTCCACAGGAGACGGGCCTGATAACTGAAGGCTCTGCCTACCGTTCTACTTTTGGAGTCTTCATGTAAATACAATGGCTGGTATTTATATTAAACACAGTAAAAGTTTCAGATACTGAGTCGGTGTATATACAAGTAATCCCTATGAGGCAAAAGCTGAGATTGCTGTAAACGCTTGGTTTCAGGCCTGGAGTACAGAGTAGCTGTTTCATTTATTAACCAGGTAATTTTCACCAGGGGAGAGGAAGAGCAGTTTGGCTTAATATAAAAAATAATTAAAAAAAGAAGCAATAAATTCAGCGAAACGCTCTCAATTCCCTGAAGTGCTAATTAAAGAAGTGCCGCCTCGTTTTGTAAATAGCCGTCTGAGGTGGAGCTGGAGAAAGCAGCTGGGACACTTCGCCTTCTTTCCTGAGACTTGGTGACTTGGATGAACAGTGCTGGTTGACTATTTCTTACCTAAACTCTCTGGGCTAGCAGTAATTTGCTCCCTACATGATCATCCTTCTTCTGTTTGATGAAGAGATGGTTATAAAATATTGCATCAGGAGGCAGATCGGTGTAAAACTCAAGGAAACCTGCAAAGCTCCCTAACCATTTGCTGTGCTGCTGCTGTGACCTTCAAGTACAGTGCTTTGGACAAACCTCCATCACAGAAAAGGCACAGGTGATGCAGAGCATGCGAATATTAGTGACTACGTCTTTTTACAATGTATTTATTTTAGAGGTGCTGCTTACAATCCGCACTTTTACCTCTTTGCAAACATTAATTTCTGAGAAATATGAACTTCACCTGCAAGTTGCTCTTTAAAATTATTCATTGAAATGTGTGTTTTCCAAAACCTTCAACATCAAAATGCGATCTGCATGTAAATTACAACCAAGTTCCAGATGTTGAACCGTGCCAGCTGTTTCCCTCCTCTGAGTGCACCTTTCATTCATTTTAGCCCAGCATGCTCCCAGCATCCCACTATCACCTCTGTGCTTTAGCAGGGTGGAAGTTATAAATAGCTGACCTTGGTTGTCCTCTTGCTGCCGTCTTGCATACTTTTCTTGAGGAGAGGACACTTGTTCCTTTGAAGCATTTCAAGTCTGAGTAGGTTTACAGCTAATAGGCCTTAATTATGCAGAGTGCAATGTTATCTTTGACTATATTTAATTAAAAATGAAAGCCACACCCTGGAGTTTTCCATTTATTTGAAATGGTATTTATTAGTTTTCTACCTTGAAGGGTTCAGAAAAAGGTGTTACAGTGTTCTTTCAGGAAAAGTGTAAAATCTCTCAGCTGCCTGCTAAAAACAAGCCCCTGCCTATTTTTGGCTCTGAGCGTTACTGTAGTCTAAGTTTTGAGGACATAAGAGAAACTGATTAAGTGTCCTTAACCTAAATTGGGTTATAGGGCGTCATGTTTGCAGGCTGATGTGTCAGTGCCTAAAGAGCATGAAAGGTCCCAGGGTAGATGGTCTGTGTTCTGGGCTGCAGATAAAATAAGGCCGTCTAACCCTGATGCTGGTTCTCAGTTTGAAACTGGGACATTTATTTTGCCCACACATTATAAAACACACGTTTATCATCTTTTATTTCAGTAATGCAGAGTCGTTGTAACTCAGCTTTCACAAATTGCACGTTGGCAAATATATTAGGCAGCCAAGGAGCAGGTCTTTCTCACATTAGTCCGTATAATACCAGATCTCAAGAGGATTTGTTAAAACACAGAGGATCATAAAGTCATTATTGGTAATTAGCAGGAGCAGCTGGCACAGGTTGGCAAATGGACAAAGGCCTTGTTAATGAAAACCCATTTTCTGCATTTATTGCTGAAAAAATGGCACATTTATAAAGATATGAGCAGAGTCTGTTTTATTTCTGTTTCAGTGTTAGTAACCTCAGTATGAATTAATCAAAGTTTGGGTCCAGTCAGAAACAGTTTAGTGATATTTTATGCTAGATCGTATTATTGATACCACTGAAATGTATCTGTAACCTTTTTGTCCCCTGAAGAACATCCTGAAAAATTACATTTCAGATTGTTTGGATTGTTTCTCCCATCCTTTGGTTTCCCTGCTGCCTGGCTCACCGGCTGTTGCTGTTGTTGGGCCTTGATGATGTTGACCTCCTTCTACAGAGATCTGAGGTCACACAGACTCATTTCCTGGTGATCTGCTGCAGCCTGGAGGCCCACTGTACACAGAATGTCCATATGTGTAAGAAAACTAACTGTGGCAGGGGCAGCAGAGATGCCCAGACCTCCCTCTCTCCAGCCTTAACCTCCAGCTCTTCATGGGGGGGGGGGGGCACAACAAGGTCTTCCCAACCCAGCCGAGAGACATGACCTCCCCAGCAAAAACACCTTGTGGGCACTCTTCCCAGGGACTTGGTCTTGGAGGTGCTACCCCTTATCCTAGCTACTTCACACTAGGCTGCAAACTGGCCTAGTGAGAGCCGGAGGTTGCCGCTCAGCAGAACCAGAATCTGCAGAATGCAGAGATGAGATCCTGAAACCTCGAGCCCAACAGCCTTTGGCCACAGGCTTTTTTAGGGTCTACGGTCCAAACGTCCTCTTATGTATTAGTGTGCATGATGGGCCAAAGGCATTTAAAGGCTTAGGTTAAAGCGTGGTTTGTGTGTTTATGTGAGTGGACAGATATGACTGCATGGATATACACCCACTGCAAATGCACTCAGTGGGAAACACTTTTCATGCTGTTGAGCTGTAATGGAAATGAGTTCCGACATTGTTCTTCATGGACTTCACAGTAAATGTGTGTAATGTTGAATGCATGGCTGCTTGGTCGTTCCCAAAGTCTCAGCACAGCCAGTCTCATGCTCATCCAAGTATTTTACACTATTGATGTGTAAAATACACATGTGTGCGGACTATTTTTCTTGTTACACTCTTGATGTAAGACATTTTCAGGCCTTTTGCTTGTTAGCCAAATTAAAGCAAATCTCTTTCCAAGTTTGATCTTGGAGAAATTACACTTGAGAGGAATTCAGAGAAAAGGGCAAAGAGGAGATTTGTAGGTGAAAGTGACGCAGGAAAAAAAGTTTCATCTTTACAAAGGATAACGGCCACCTGCCTTCACACAATGCTCCTACAAGGTTAAATGAAAGTTTTACTGGCTACTTAAAGTTATTCCAAGCTGG
Source organism: Cichlasoma orientale (assembly GCA_034780415.1). Taxonomy (NCBI): domain Eukaryota; kingdom Metazoa; phylum Chordata; class Actinopteri; order Cichliformes; family Cichlidae; genus Cichlasoma; species Cichlasoma orientale. The sequence continues at coordinate 274,105 of JAVDPK010001726.1, read as the reverse complement.
TGTCTCATCTTCAAGCTTTACAACTCCGGAGACTTTTAGGGGAGGGGTTGCGGGTTGGTGTTGGGGTATGGGGGCCTCAAGGAGGAAATACCTCAGCCTGCTCAAAATGTTCTCCCAGAGAAATGTCTTTCTGCCCTCCGCACTTTAAACCCGACTAATTTCTTTGTGACTTTAAAGAAGACATGTTTGAGTTTATAGTGGTGTGGTTTGAAAAGCACTAGGCAGGGTGAAACAGAAAGATGGTCATACGGAGGTTTGTTATCACGGGTGACATCATGCTTCAGAAGAAGAACATCTGCGCCTCATGCCTGAGCACAAACTATAAATGTATTGTCTCTGCGTGCTGCTAAATCCTCTAATCCTCCCTCACTGAGACACTCCTATCACTTCAGAGGCTTTTCTTTCTTTCCTGTATAAAAGGCATGCTGAGTGTCTGTTTTCTAAAGGCTGTTCAGATCCTCTTTCAAGCCTCTTCCACAGGCTGTCATGCGGGCTGTCCCAGTTTGTCAGGCTTTTCAGTGATGTCAGGGTCCACAGCATTGGATGCAGGGCCAGGGAAAATTTTCTGGTAATTGCAGCACTCGCTCAGCACCAGGCTTTAATGTCAGTGCCCCCCTCCTTCCTTTCCTCTTGGCCTGATGGACTTGGGGTTTTCCTCCCAACTGTCATTGACAGCTGACTGAGTCCTCATGGGGAAGTACTTGCATCACTTCTCTGCAGTACAGGCGAGCAGTAGGGGAAGTAAAATAATAGTGAGGTGTGACTAATGGCTGCTGAGTAAGTCATGCCATCGCCAGTACTTCAGTCCGCTGAATGGATTTAGGAACAGCAAACCAGAATCATTGTGAGACTTGCATTTCAAAATGAAGGGGAATCCCATTCTGAAACACTTCCCACAGGAGGGATTTATACAGTGAGGCAGGTAGTAGTTATGAGCTTAACTATACGGGTCTTACATTCTTATTTTTTTTTTTTTTTTTACCTTCTTCAATTTCTGCTCTTTGTTTTGGAGGCTTTTGTTTCCCCGTCCTCGCCTCAGTACCACGTTCTTACAAACTGAGGAACTCCTTTCAAAGGATGCGTTCTGAAACGTGTGTGTGGGGCATTGCTTCACCTCAGTGTTACCATTTCCTGTTTAAGGATCCTGAGTAGTAACGTCCCCATCGTTGGTGTTTGCAGTCGTCCTGAGCAGGTAGTGTAGTATATAGTATTTTGTACGGACAATGTTTATCCTTATCTGTTAGAGTGCAGCTGCTCGAAACCTCCCTGATCCGGTACAGATGTCTGGTTAGCGATGCTAATGGTACCGGCTGTGACCTCTCCAATTGTGGGCTGAGGCAGCCAGTGCTTCAGCCTCAGCCCACACCATCCTGCAAACCTCTTCATGTCTTCCCACCGGCCTGGTCCGTGACAGACTGGGGCCATGTGCTCCAGGATCAGATTCTCACTAAATCACCACCCTGGGCCTTTTGTTGCCTCCAATGACTATGCCAGCTACGGAAGTAGTACGCCATTGAGTGCATTATTCTCCCGAGTGGTTCTGGGTGAAATGATTTGTTTTAGGGAGGCTTTGTGCCCAGCATACAAACTTCCTGGACAAATGAGGGACTCTCCAGCATCATAAAAGGATCTCACTGTACAGGAGGCTGGCTTCTCTGACGAGTATTAATAAAGAATGTCTCTAAACACTTGTTCAGTTCAGATCTATTTTAATTTGAAACGGTGACGTCAGCTTATTCAGTCTGAGGTTACCTGTAAATAGATTTGCTAACCTGACTGAACACTGGATTCAGATTTTATAAAATATCGAATCTCGACCATTTCTACAAACAGTCCAGATAAATATTTTTTCTTGTCATATTTTGGGAATCATTTCATAAGCAATCTTTACCTGTTTGGAGACGTGTTCTGGGATGGAGGCTGTAACCGGGTCCTGTAGCAGGTGGAGAATTTCTGCTCATACAGAAGCATACATAATCTCTGATGACTGTAAGTGCATCCTAGAAGTATTGAGCCATTATTCAGAACCTGCTCAGAACACCGATCGAGAAAATTAAAGGCAAAATTTGTACAATTGTGTCCGAGCCTGTTTACAGTGATTTTGTTGCTGTGCATGCCTCTTTGTCCAGCTTCTTGATTCTGTATCTGTCTCATCATCACCACCACCCTCTAAGAAATTTTGTAGGCTAATGTTATCGATGCTCTTTGCTTAAATGCAGTCACAGGACTTTGTGGCATTAACTGTACTTCCTGTTCACACTGAAAAACTACATCCTCTATTTCCATGTGAGCATTTTAAAAGGTTTTATTTACGTATCTGCATCCTCAAGCTTTTCTGAAATTATGAGCACTTATACTGTCTGTCCTCTAAACTGTGAGTCTCCGTCTCAGTGAGACTCCTCTTTTAAATAAAGGATCTAATAGTGATTATAGTAATTAGCTGTCCCCAGACTAGCAAACCGGCCGTGGGTTCTCAGATCGGTGAATCACTGCTCAGTGGTTTGAGGATGTAAACACATCCAGGCAGGGGCCTGACGAGATGAGCTGTGAGACAAAAATGTTCTCTGGTGTCTTGCCTGACATTACAGTCCCAGGTACTCATGACTGAGGGTTTTGTTGTGTACCGTAACCAATAACAAAATGCTTGTGGTCAGAGGTGAGCTGCGAATATCTCTGTGTAGAGTAATCTTGTAATCGGTGCTGCTCATCTGATATCACTTGGATTATTTGTACACCTTGAAGTCATCGGCCTCAGGTAAATCATATTTACTAATGTGCACAGCGACTCATTAAGGGCTGATGTCCTAAGAAGCTCGGCAGTCTGTGCAGTTACCTGTCTTCTTTATTTTGTCCGTGTATGCTTACAGGCTGCTCTGCTCAGCCTCTTGGCCCTTTGCCCGAGCAAATGGATTTCTCCTTATAAAATCTGTCATCCTGTCCGTTTCAGCCTCCACAGCATCCTCTTGCCTAAAGTTAGACTTTTACTATGTCTGCTTCCTGCATCTTTGTGTCAAAGCAGCATACAAAGCTTGAGATCACCTCAGAATGACTCACCGTTAGCTTTTCCTCAAACAGCGGGGTCATAAAGCATGCTGCGCATCACAAATGATTTGGTTTTGCAGCCTGCAGAAAGTCTGCATGACTGACTGCTTCCTGGTGTTTGTAAAAGGATCTCTTTCACAGGACTAACCCTAACGTCCTAACCCACCATATGATTCAGTTTTCTGCTTCATGGCTTTGTACTCATCTGTGTTGTTACAGGAAATCAATTTAATCGAAGCAGAGCAGTTTGGAGTGACCGTGAAGCTGGCCTTAGCACGCAGGGCAGACCAGGGCAGACCAAGGCAAATCAATGAACAGCATCCAGCAGGTGTAAACAGCTTTGGCTCTTGTGCTTTGTCTCGGCAGGATTTCTGTTTTGCTTCAATCTTGTAAAGGCAGCCAGACTGAAGCTACTCCTGCTGAGCACCCCGATCATACATCCATCTTTATTTTCTGTTGCATTATTATATTTTATCCTCAAGTTGTCATTGGTCAGTTGCCGGACTCATTTCAGCAGCATCGTTTCCTTACCTGCTGATTTTGTCTGTTGTTCCCTAAATGCGTCACTTGCGGCTGATTGTTATAATAGGATGCTCTAAGGATATGCTGGCTCTGTGTGTGTGTGTGCGCGTGATTGTGTCTGTTCAGATTGTGGTTTGCAGTTCTGTTGAGCTAAGTGAGTAACTTCGTTTGTTACAGGAAACCAAAGGAGGGGGAAAAACAAATATAAAAATATAACCATGTCGGGCTGTTTTGGGGCTAACCAGTTTTATACTGTCAGTAATTTAATTTTATAAACACTGGAACTTTTTGTCTGGCTTTTGTTCTCCTGTCCAAACCCCTTTAAAGGCCTGTTTATTGGTTCAGACTTGTTTTTAAGTAGGTTTAGCTGGAGCAGATTGAGCGCTCTCAGAAAAATGTTTGCTTCCATCAGGCATCGTTGGGTGCACATCAGAAACATCCCAGCAGCAGCTCACTAACCCTGATCCTGGAAGTCAAGAAGGATAGAACTAAACTGTGCTGCATACTCTCAGGTTTAGGAGATAAAGCCTGGTAATGCATCAGTTTTCCTTTTATCTAAAGTTAGGTTTGTTTCAGCAGGCTAATTCATCTGTACCAACATTTTCTTGGTACTTCTGGAGCATCTCTAGGCTCTTCCAGCCAGACGAGATGAACAATCTCTCCAGTGAGTTCTTGGTCTCCTCTTAATTGGGCATGCCCAGAAAACCTCCAAAGTTTGGTGCCCAAACTGCCACAAATGGCTCCTTTTGATGCAAAAGAGTGCCACCTCTACTCTGAGCTGTTCATCTTACCAGGCTGAGCCAAGCCACCCTATGGAGGAAACTCATTTCAGCTGCTTTTATGCAAGATCAGTGTCACTACCCAGAGTAAATGTCCACAGCTAAAGGGTTGAATGTAGCTTGACTGGTAAGTTGAAAGCTTTGGCCTCTAACCCAGCTCTTTATTTAAAAACCCTCTATTTCTGCAGATGCAGCATCAATCTGCAGGTCAGTCACAAGCACCACCTTTCCCTGACCCGCGAACAAGATCATGAGATACTTAAACTCTCTGCCAACCCAGCGGGATCAGTTCACTGTTTTCTTATCTGGAAAACCGTAGTAATGGATTAATATCGCTGTCTGCTAGCAGAGAGCAGCCTCTAGTGAATATATGAGCTTATCATCCAAACAGCCTTAAACTTGATTCTCAACACATTTAGCCGGCAAGATTGAAGCAGATCAGCTGAACGGCTGTTGAGCAGGACAGAGGGCGGGGGTACAATCACCGGTCTAAGATCCCGGTGATGTTTGATACTGCTGATCCACCAAGGTTTTAGGAATGAGTCACATAAATAAATGAAAAGAATAGACTCAACCAGCCCCATTTTAAATGCACTGTTTGCAGTGTCACACCTGGTTTATCTTCAGAGGCAGCTCTACCGTCGCAGCTTGTCCTTTTGTCTCCTTAGCTCCATGTCCTGTTCTGAGCTTGTGGGATAACATCACCCGCCCCTTCCAATCTGATAATGTGTGCTACAGTAACACTCACTGTTGTGACCACATGTAAGCAAACACTTTGCTTCAATTTTGTTTATGTTTGCACTGCCAGGCCTGCTGTCCTCACGAGCACACGCAGGTTTAACCGTCATTAATGCACTTATGTGGCACCGCCCTCATAAAAAACACAACTTCTGATTGGAGTGATGATAAACTCTTTTGTCCTAAGGTACCTCTTTGAGTAACAAGTGCACTATTATAGAGCTTTCATTCTCCTCTGTGGTCAGTGGACTTTGATGCCTGCCACTCAGTGACTGAGCGACCCTGGTAATCAGATCAAAGGCTGCCCCGTCACAGCACACAGTGCCACATCTGTCTTCATTGACACACCATACCCCTAAACAAGAAGTTCACCTTTCCATTGGAAATCCACTCACCTGTTCTTGTAAAATATGCCATTTCAAAAGGCAAAAAACATGATTTAGTAGAAAATGAGATCCATTTGGAGTTGGGGCCCATGCGAGCCAAATCAGCTTAGCCTAGTTGTTTATGAAATAAGAGCCATTAGCTGCTGTTAGAGTCTCAGCTTTTCTAAATCCCTCATTACACCTTCTGCGATTGTTTTTAAAGTAGCAAATCATACATTTCGTCCCCTTAGAATTATAAGGTTCTATCTGCGTTCTGACCAGTTTTGAGATATTAAGCTTCAAAGTTTTTGCATTCTGTATCGGAAAAATTACAGATGGAATAAGTCTCGTTCACACATGATTATTAAACACACCCTA
>JAVDPK010001726.1:191714-202050 GCA_034780415.1 Cichlasoma orientale | reverse complement strand
ACACACACACACACACACACACACACACACACACACACACACACACACACACACACACACACACACACACACTCGTGAGAAAAGGCTGCAGTCATTTTCTAATGCCTCTTATTTACTGTTATTCTGCTGAAAAGAGAATTAATTTTCATATTTGCAATAAATAGAAATTTACTGGCGAATAAACAGAAGCCTTTTTTGTCAAATATATGTAAGTCATGGGTTTTAATTCCTCTGGAAATCATCTCACACTCACCATAATCCGAAGTCGTCAGTATAACAGGTAGTTTCTGAATATTCCCTCTGATTCCGTTTTAATTAGCTGTGGTTTGACTGACAGGCAGCGGGCTGCAGTGCAGCTCGCATCCTGCGGAGGTCACTCTGCACCTGCTGTGTGTGCAGCAGAAGGCCACCCACCGAACGAGCTGCCTCCACATAAAACATTCAAACTGATGAATGTGATCCGTCTGTCAGCGAGGAGACGCTCACTGTACAGTATGTGTCCACGCAGGACGCCACCATAAACATGATCATCATTAGAAGTCATTTATCAACAGAATTCTGCTCATTTGGTTCAGTTCTTCACCTCCACAGATACACGTTATATCATTTAAAACTGATTATAATGAAAAACAAATGTGCTGCGAGCACGAACGTGCAGTTTTAATTTCTTTAAAATGTGGACAAAACACCTGAAATTGTTTTTATTTTCAGTTTCAGTGAAGAGACTAAAAAACCAAACAAATGCACGCAGAGATTAAAGGAAAATCTATTTTCATTGTCTTTGTCCGTCAGTGTGCACTCAGCAGCTGTGCTTTAAGCATTAATGACCTCACTTTTCTCCATTTATTTGAACTTTTTAATCGCTTTATTTGCTTTTTTATATTTTTGCTTTTCTCTCTCAGAGTGCCCTCTTTGTGCTTTTGACTTATTCTAATAAAATAATCACACAAACACCGCTGAGCTCGGCCGGAGTAAATGTGCGAATGGGCCGCTCGCTGACTCACGTGCCGGGAATCACACACTGAACCCAGTTGTTGTTTCATGTGTGGCTGCAACAAAAGACTCACAGCTGCAGAGCAATGAATCAGACTGGAGTCTGCACGCTGTAAACCAAAGCGCTGTTTCCCTCTACAGCCTGCAGGTGGCGCTCTGGTATCTCTATCTGGGTTCGGCATGGAGACATCAACTCCCTGCGTGATCTTAAGTATATGAAACCCCCAAAGCTGGCTCCTGCATCACGCCAGTGATAAATAAGACACCAACTGGGGTCTGTTTCAACGTGAATGATGTATTAAAAGTTAGTGCACTGGATCAGGGCAGTAACTGAAGTCCTGATTAAGGAAAAGGAAGACTGGGACTGGGAGACGACAGGAAGTGGACGCAGACAAATCTCCTTTCATAAATAATTTGCAGCTGGATTGAAGCAGATTGAGACACGAGCTGAGGAATTTTAAAAAGCAGTTCCTAAAAACAAGATTTTTCTCCTGGGACTCTCACTGGTGGCTCGTTGCTCTGGGGGTCATCATTGTCATCACATGCAACCCAGTACTGAGATGGATGCTGCCTGATCCCATCAAGATAATGGGTTTCATGTCTCCTGGCGTTACAGGGGGGTGGTGGTGGGACAGAGAAGATCTCTGCAGATGATTTCTTTTGTTTCTGCTCCCGTCTCTGCAGGCATCCCGACCCTGTGAGTCTACAGCACATGCTGCCACGCAGGGAAAATTACAGCTCATCTAAATGCAAAATTAATACCTCAGAAGTTATGGATGCATCCTCCTCCTGGTTGGAGGCAGAGAGGTTTCCAGCCAGCGAGGCAGCCAGGACAGAAGAGAGATACTTTGTTCCCAGCAGGAGGGCTGCTCTGTCTGTGTGATGGAGAAGACAGGGAGGGAGACACAGACGGTGGGGGTGGTTAGCCCTCAACCTGCAGGAGAGGTCATGCTGGATCAAATAGAGACAAGATCGTATCCAAAGTAACGGTAATATCTTTTATTTTTCATTTTGCTCTTCATCCCAGGATAAAAAAAAAATCTAAACGGAGAGTGTAAAAAAGTCCGGATCAAAGATAATAAAGGACGATGAGCATCTACAGATTCAGGTTCAGGACTTGGTTGTGCTGCAGGGGACGTTTAGCTGTCATCATTTATGAGTTATGATCTTTATCAGCATAAACCTTCAGATTAAATGTAGAAACAGCAGCGCTGATGACAGCACAATGCCTTCAAGAGACTTTCTGTGCAACTTTACACAGTCTGGATTTTTCCTTTACTTCATCGTGTGTTTACGTTTATTTGTATTTACACAGCAGCAGAGCAGCATCGCTGCCGGGGAGCTCCTAACTTGTTTTTGTGTCGCTCCATAAACGGAAAAACATTTTCTTAACTTTCATCTTCTCATCGTAAGATTTTTTATTCATCCCTTTGTTGTAAAGGCCTCATCCTGGACTCACACAGCACAAACACACACACGGGCTCACAAACAGCTGTCGCTATGCCACGTCCTGTTTGCTTCAACAAGCCAGAATAATAGAAAGTTGTAAAAAGACTTAATTAAGCAAAGCACTGAAATTAGCAAACGACGATCTTTTTCTTTTTTCCAGCCGCGTGTTTAAAAACATTAAATCAAAAACGGAGCTTCTTCACCACCAAAGTTCATTTTCTCAAAGCTTTCAGCTCCACATTTCCTCACTAAATAAAATCAGCTGAGCCTCGGTGTGTCACATGACCAGAAGCACAGGTCATCATGTCCAATGAGAGGAACGTCATTTCCCCCTCGCTCGAGAGCACGGTGTGAGTCCCACATGGACCTGATGGACCTTTGGTATTAGTTTAGATTAGCAGGTTTGTTACAGAAGCAAAGAGCACATGAACTTTATTTCCTGCTGAAACCCACAGGATTCAAACTGTGGTGTTTGTAACAAAAATGCAGGAGGTGGGTGTGGCTCCGCAAATCTACCAATCAGAAGGTTGGTGGTTGGAACCCTGGCTGCTCCGGTCTGTGTGCCAAAGGCCAGGGCAGGATCCTGAACCCCGAGCTGGTCCCAGTGTGTTCATCGGACTGTGAATGCTAGAACGCAGTTAGACACAGTAGAAATTTACCCGAAATATGTTTAGGGCTGAACCCGCTGTTAGAATCATACCGGCACTGCTGTGGTTCAGGTATCTGAATCATACCGGCACTGCTGTGGTTCAGGTATCTGTGAGCTGTAAACTGCGCGCACTAAATGTGGAAAAACTGAAACATTTCTGCTCTCCGTCTCTTCGTAAATGGGTTCATGCAGGTTATTATGCATTTACTGGTAACTGCATGGGGCCATGAACTACTGTAAATGAGTCGGACCCACAGACACGTTATAAAAATGGAAGACGGTTCCAGGTCTGAAAACTGAAGCCAACATGGCCTTCAGCCTGGCTCCGCAGCCCTGACGCCGTGTACAGTTTCATACTGGGCTCGTTTCAGGTCATTCTGAATGAAACATGAAGTCCATTCTCTAAATTTTGGTCCTTCTAAGTGTCAGAAAGGACGACTATCAGGGATGTGGTCACAGGCTAACAGCTGTTAGTGTCCAGTTTCAAAAGACCAAGATGGCGATGGCGAAAACACGCGAGTCTTCCTAACGAGACTTCGTAAATTCTGTGATCAGAATTTAGTGGTTTGCTGTGATTGGACGGATTTCTTGCTCCACATGAAAATGAGCTGTGCACAAATGTACTGTTTGAAGCTATTCGCCTACAGTAGATGATGGAGGGGTGAGGGTGGGGTGCAGGAGAGTGGGCAGGTCATGGAGGGGAGTGGGTGCATCAAGGTCAAAGGCGGAGCGGTGAATTGGGGTGGAAGCGGACTAATGAGTTTTCCGCTGTCTCCCTGCCCTGGACCGGTGGCATCACCTCACTGTCCTGTCAATCACCTTCCTCCCACCCCCTCCCCACCCCATCTCCTCCCCCTCCCACCTCTCTTTCTTCCCACCTTCGCTGGGGGAAAAAACTGTTTATTTCTCAACAGGCCCGTTAATCTATTTGGACTGGGCGTAATAGGACATTTGCATGGCGAGCACAGCGAGGTGTCAGCGATAACCACGGGGTTGTGACACCCCCCCCGAAATATGCTGAGCTTTCGCTAACCTCTCATCAAACACGCTGATCTTTATGGACTGTATCATATTGTGCCGTAATGTGCTTTATTGTCCACAGAATAAGCTTTTCTTAAAGGTAATTGGAAAACGGGAAATGGCCACTATCGGCGGACTTTTTAAATACATTATTCCTGAAATGTGGCTTGTGTAATGACCCTGTCGGTGTAAAACGTGAGATTTATCTTGGCAGCAGAAATTGATCCATTTCACCTTTGTCTAATGGAAATTTTTATCAAGGATTATCTGTTTATGTAAATGAGCGTGGCCCCTGGAACGGGGGGATAAAAGGAAGTCTGGAGGGGGGGAGCAGTTAATCTAGGGCCTCTTGACGTGTCAGTCTGGACATAATGCATACAGGATTCATCTCTGTGGGGGTGGTGTGTGTGTGTCTGTGTGTGCTCCTCTTCTCCCGTCTCTGTGAGAACCAGGTTCACTTGTAGACCTTCACAGTGAAACGTGGCTCCTCACTTCTTCATACGGCAGTTTTAAGGTCAGGACCAGGATTATCAGTCACAGATACAGATGCAGCACCGAAGCATGCGCCAGCATGGCAGCAATGTTACACGGGGAACCCCGCCTCCCGATGAACAAGACCGTGTTACATTGTTTCCAGATTAAGAATCATCTGAACTCACTGAATTTTAGGACAGCTCATCCTGTCAAAAGTCTCTAAAACATTTTTACTTTTGAAAGGCTCTGAAATCCTTTAATGGAACACAGAACACCACCTTTTGTGTACGGCTTTAAGTGAATATGTTTGGAGTCATTATGTCACCAAGAAATGGAAGCTTATTGATGCAGTTTGGTGTTAGGATGCTGGCCTGTGTTGCAGCAGAGCGCCAGACTGCATCGTGCTCACCTCACTTCACCTGGGTGCCAGCAGCTGAGGTGAGTCACAACACGGAGTTCATCAGGTTGAGGGTTTGAATCCCACGTAGGACGCGCAGTCCCAGATAAGCTCGAGCTTATCTTAACAGGGATTGAATCTGCCGGTTAGCCGGAGCTTCCTCCTCCCTGACAGGACAGGCTGCAGCCCTTCACAACCCCGGATGGAAAGCATTAAGAAAACGGATGGATTTCCCACACGGCCCACAGTTTGGGGAAGCTGCAGTCAGCTGAGAGCGAAGAAGGATGAGTGACTGAAAGCATCCAGACCAACAGACTGAACTTTCTGGGATTTCCTCACCTGGATGATGGAGCATGAGTCACGATGAACAAATTCCGTCAGCTGACGTTGGAGAGAATAATCTCCCTCGAGGGATCGAGACGTGAGAAAGTCACTGAATATGATTCACATCATTTTCCTACTCAAACCCTTCAGTGACCCCTCTATGAATAAAGCAATCCCAACTTTGCACACACTCTTAAACATGCTGCTAAACTTCACTTAAAGGTAATTAATGTTAATTGGGCTCTTAATTACTGGTGTTGTAAACCGTTGTGTACTCAGGATGTAAAACAGGAAATGTGGTAAAGCAAAAAATGATGTACAGAAATATGAGAACACATCAGTCACAGAGCTTCCACTTTAAAGCTTCCATGTGCTTATGTAAATGTTATTTCATGTCTATTCATCACATGTTCCCATATCATGAAACCTTTGCACAGACAGCTCTGTACGCGCAGACGTCGGTCACGTCAGCTGCAGAATAGATGGTGCATTTTGGATCTCCGACCGCGCGGCGTGAAAAATGAATGAATAGTGTGGAAGCAGCGGCGGTGGGCTGCAGTCACTTAGAAGAAGGGATGTAGAGATTGACAAGGCCCCCCTCGCTTGTGTTTTCACTGCAGCGGACGCTTTTGATGTTTTATGGGAGAGGCCTCGCCTTTTTGCCGGAGTCTTTGACGTGACAGCAGCGTGACGGGCTTGAAATACAGCTGGTGGGGGGGATTCTCCACGGAGGACAGCAAATGGAGCTTCACTGGGAGCTGGCGGTCCCACGGTGGCCCCTGCTGTCATCTGCCATCTTGACAGGCAGACAGAGAGGGAGATAGAGTGGGGAGAGTGAGCCGGGCTAAGTGACAGACACACCAGTGCGACCCTATCCACCAGAGGGGCGCCTCTATCACTGTCTTAAATGCACCAACTCTCACAGGGGCCACAGACTGAGAACACACTGAAACTGGGTCTGAGCCTGGCTGACCTCGGCCTGTGGCCCCCACCCTCCGATCAAACACCAACAATAACACAGCATTAAAGTTCAGCTGCAACAGGCTGAAGGAGCACGAACAGAGAGGCACTTTAACACAGAGGTACCGTGTGGGCTCGAGCTGCTGTGATGGACCAAAGCTCTTTATTCTGCAGCCAGAACTGTCACACGGTCAAAGAGAGACAGGAAAGGAGAGACGGGGAAGACACGCGGCAAATGGGGACAGGACGGGACACACGGTCGCCTGCTCGCGCCCCGAGCCAGCCCGGCACCAACATCTTAGTATTCTTCCTGAACTCTCCCGGAGGGATGACAGCATTCTTCTGTACCGAGGACACTGAGACACCGACAGCTCGTTTCTCTGGTCCAAATAAACTGAAGAGTTTGTAAACTTGTAGCTTTTCCTGTGGTTTGGTTTCTTTTTACATAGTGTAGTAAAAATATTGTGCAAATCCAAAATGTGCCACATGTGGCCAGATGTGCCTGGGGGGGGGGGGGGGGGCCACCGCCCATCAGAAGGAAAGGAAGAAGATGCTGTGCTCTGGACGAGCGGGCCCTCGGCCCACTTTACGCCTCGTGGATACAGTATGTATCGGTGTAAAGTGAGCACACAGAGTTCAAAAGCAGCAAGCAAAGTTACAAAGTAACACAGGGAGGCAGGCACAGACGCACATGTACACAGGAGCAGGGCAAAGGCTGGAAAATACGCGCCGCCAGCATACTGAGGTAAATAAATAGGACCGTGACACAAAGAACTAAAGAGGACAGTCAGATACAAGTAACAACTAACCAAGAACCAAAAACTCTGAGTCCATGATCCAGGTCCACGAGACTGCTTTTCCCAGTTTTCCAAAGAGAAGTGTACGGACTGAAGCCTCATCCCAGTAACTGACCGATCAGAGACACTGTGGTTCTGGAGAACTGTTAAACCTTAGTGTTCAAATACTCAGTGGTCTTATATATAGAACTGCTTCACCTCAGCCCTCTGCAGGCCAACAGTGTCTCGTAGTGTCCTCTGACCCATGATGGTGACAGCGCGGCGCACGTCAGATCTTCTGCTGCTTTTCCAGCTTTTTATATTCTGCATCAGCCCAGTGAGACAAAGTGCCACTTCTGGGCTTTTTAACTCCTTAAAGAACTCACAGCGCCGGGATCAGCATCTCACTGAGATCCCCAGACCAGAACCAAAGCACCTACGAGGCCACCGAGGCCTCAAACCCCGCGTCCATGACTCCTGGTATGCTGGGACCAACGTGTAATTTGAAGGGGGCTTCAAATTTCCCCCAAGCATTAAAAATGGATCCTGTTGGCAGCAAATGGAGCATCTCCCTCCTCATCTGCCACCATCTTGTCTGGTCCTTAAGGGCTAGAGGCCCAGACAGATGCTCCTCCAGGAGACGAGGGAGGTCTGTTTGTGCCTCAGGAGCGAGTGAATGTCTGAGTGTTCGTAGAGGACTCTTGGAGGTATTAAATATGACAGCAGCAACAAGAATGACGTTTATACGGTTAACAAAAACTTCAGTTTAATGACAAAATTACCTTTCAATGTCTACAGTATACAGACAGTCCCAGTATCTACACAAACCCAGTATATATTCAGGAGTGTTCTTTGGGAGATTGTCCTTCCCAGAAAACGTTCCTGTGGCGGAAGCCTCTGAGAGAGAGAAGGTGGAGGGAGGGTGGAGGCAGGGAGAATCTCAGTCTCAAAAGCCAAAGCACAAACTTCTTGGACAGTCTGCGCCACACAATAGGACTTAATGTTTTTCTGATAATTCCATTAAAAAGGCACCGACACCACGCTGAGGTTCAGGTCCAGTTCTGGGACTCAGATCAGCAGATGGGCCGGCACAAAACCGCCACACTCCTGACTTCAGCCCTCACCTGTACCCACAAGGATGAGCTGAAGTGAAGTGTTATGCATCCTTTGGCTACAGTGGAGGGACCGCAGTACTGCCCACCGTACCTGCTGGCTGAGTCATTGGCCAACAGCTGATGTCAGGAATGCTGCACCTGAATTTTGTTCTCACCTGGTTGAAGAGTCTGTTACTGCCAGTCAGTATTTAAAGGGAAATTCTGCCAAATCTGCGTATGAAGGTAAGTTTAATGCTACTGTTATTTTTGATTTGTTCTTGGCACTGTGTGTATGACTTCACACCTCCAAGGTTATTATAGTGAACTAAAAACATTTCAGTGAACTGAAAATAAAAAAACTGAAGTGATAAAAACGAAAACTAATGAAAATTAAACATTTTAAAACTAAATGCTTAAAACAATTAAAAATAAAATAGAAACTAAGGTGAAACAAGCAGAAACTGAAACCACAGAGTAAAAATGAAATAGAGATCAAACCTAATAGAAAAATACAGAGTTATGACTGACAGCCTCCTTCAGGTCCTCGCTCTTTTCTTCACACTCTTTTCAAACTTTCTGATTGTTTTTCCAAACATGTTCACGTTTGTCTTTGCACACGCACAGCAGATATATTATATATGATTGTGCAATCAAATCCATCAGGTTCATCAACGTGCTGCTGGGTTCAAGTGCATAGATATGGGAAGAAGCGTACAGAGGAGTGTGCAGAGCGGGCCTCCCCAGGTTTGGTCCCAAAGGCGTTACAAAGCACTTCACCGTGACGTGATGCTCGTATCTCTGCGCCAGCATCTTTGATCTCGTCCCACCTGAGCACAGACGTCACTGTATGAACAGACGCAGCAGTTCCTGTAGGAACATTTATGTCCATGCATGTACAGCACATTTTATAAAGTATAAAATATGCTGATTATTTCTGTGCAGGATTTCCACAATAAGCCGATGAGCTTGTTTCTTCTGGTTTTGGTATGAAATATTCCTTCTTCTATATCACCTCCATAAAGTTCAAACTAATAGTTGTTTAAGAAAAGAAAAGTCTCTCAGAAACTGTTCACAGGTCAGCGTGTGAAGGTCCTCTGATGATCTGATCAGTTGTGTCTTTATAAATCAGCCACATCAGCTCTGCTCACAAAGCCACAGAAACGAGGTGCACTCCCTCTCCACCAATGAGGAGCAGCTGCTCGTGTCCTCGCTGCAGGAAGGCTAACCGTACGAGCCCTGGCGCTTTCCCTCCACACTTATTACATTAGCATGAGCTCAGCGGCGAGGGCACCGCTGCATCATAGACACGGCTATTACTCTGAGTGTTTGCAGGGAGTCAGACTCGGGGTGTATGTGAGGAGGAGGAGGAGGAGGAGGAGGAGGAGGAGACCCCTGACTCTTTGGCAACCCACCCACCCTCCACCTCTGTTCACACACACACAGTAACACACAAAGCCTCCTGCAGCCAGTGTCAGAGCCTTCTCCTGTCAGTAATTTGTTGCTAATCAGCTGTCAGCTCAGAAGCGATGATGAGGTGATCATCGTGGGCGGTGGAAGGTAATGGCCTTAAAAGTCACAGAGTCAATGTCAATGGGATCACTCGGATTCAATCAGGGGCGGCCCGATGAAGGATGGCGCCCGCTGACATTACCACTCATTTTGAGCCCAAGCATCTGGGCCCTAGTAAATAACCATCAGTGGGTGGGTCCGAGGGACAGGTCATTAGCCCTGAGAAAAATAAATATCTCCTCTCTCGTGAAGGCTGCAAGTCATTTAGCACAGACTAGGAAATTTCACCCTAGATTAAGTATGATGAGCCAATATCAGTCAGAGGAGAGGCCACACTGGGTGGGGGTGGGGGGGCCCTGATGAGACGCAGGGAAAATTTATACGCAAGCATCAGCAAATGTAATATGATTTTAAAGGTGAGGAAGTGTGTTGGCACAGGGCTGGAAGGAGGACAGGGCCACTTGAAACTGGAGTTTGACTGATGGGGATCCTTAAGAGCTGATGTCTTTGGACCGAAGCTGCGGCTCACTCCTTCTTTATGCTGAGACTTCACATCTGCAGATTCACCCACTACACAGGAAAGGACTGAAACATTCATCGTTCCACATGTGGACTGATATCTGTGTGTGTGTGTGTGTGTGTGTGTGTGTGTGTGTGTGTGTGTGTGTGTGTGTGTGTGTGTGTGTGTGTG
>JAVDPK010001726.1:177835-190516 GCA_034780415.1 Cichlasoma orientale | reverse complement strand
TGTGTGTGTGTGTGTGTGTGTGTGTGTGTGTGTGTGTGTGTGTGTGTGTGTGTGTGTGTGTGTGTGTGTATGTGAGACCAGGCTTCATGAGCAGTCCAGTACAGGTTTTGTTCTGGTCCCCGGGTCTTGGATCTGGAATATGATTTATGTTCTAGTTCTTTTTCTTCCCTTTGACTGCAGTATTTTCCAGTATAGTTTATCTTGGTTCCTTGTTTTATGATTTTCACGTCTGTCCTCGCCTCGTCTCTGTGTTTGTTTCTTCCTGTCTTATTTTGATAGTCTCTTGGCTTTCGTTCTTCCCTCGTTACCTCTTGTGTGTGTACTTCCTCGGTCTTCCCTTGATCTCCTTGTGGTTGTGTTTTGAAATACTTGCCCCTGGCCTGCCTTAGTCAGCATTTTGTTGTGTTCAGCAGTAAAGTTTATATGTGCGCTCCGAGTCCTGCATTTGGGTCCATGCTGCCCGCCTTAACGGGCTTTAATAACGAATTTGCTGCTTTGATTTTTAATCCAAACACTGGCAACTCAAGTGAAGAACGGTGCCGGCGAACCCTGTAACAGCACATATTTGTTAATGTATTTAGCGGGGACTGAACAGCGACCCTTTAACTGAAGCGTCTCACTGCTGTGTCTTGATTGCAATCCTGATTGATCGTCTGGACATTGGAAAAATAAAATATCAGCACCGCTCAGATACCTGACAGTTTCAGCTATCCTTCTGTTCTTACTGCAAAGCTTTGGACTACAGTAGAAGATGGCTCTTAAAAGTCATGCTCACACTTCATCCCACTTGACTAATGCAAAGCCTCGATGATGCACAAATGACCCCAGCGGCTTTGAACCGTCATCAATCCAATTAATAGAGGATGGCTCTGAATCCATTACAGCAAATATAATAAAAACATTAATATATTAACCTCCAAATTTAGTCTAATTCTATCAACATAATTACTTTAATCAATTTGCAAAGTACCGCTTTTATGAATAATTAATATAAACACTTAGATGTTAAATATTCATATTTGCTCATGTATCTCCATTGGTCTCAAGTGCTGCTCTCACCAGCTTTGGATATGTGTGTGTGTAGGAGAGTGTTTCAGGCTCCAGAGAGAAAATCAACATTATTTCTGCAAATGCCCCGACATGACAACTACATGTACATCTACACCAGGGGTGGGGATTCTTTTCCTGAGGGGCCACGTGACAAACTGGGATTGAGCTGAACTCAGCTCTGCTCAGTGTTAATCTGAACTCTTTATAAGCTGCGACTGCTGAGAGTAGATAATGTGAAATAGGCGTCGTACTATTTCACACAGGAAGCTGCGTTCTGTTGCACACACATAAATTAAAAATAGCATTCCCCTTCAAAATAAAAGCCATAAAGCTGTATTGCGATTTCCCACAGAAACAGCGAGCCATTCTCTGACGGGCACTTTATCACAGAGTGTTTGGGGCTGAAATGAGACAAACTGCATGATGTTTGCTTATTTACATTTGAATCTTAATTTCCTGTTGACCTCATGTGGGCTGGTCAGGGACAGCCAATGAGGGCCTTACAATGGCCTATAATGAAGAGATAAAACCCCCACACCAGCTGATGGAGCAGCAACAGTACCATGTTATTACAGAGCTATAAAAGCTGACTTTATCCACACAGCAATCACCTGTACTCACCTTTTCCTGCCAACAGTCCAAACCTTTCAGAAATCTACTGAACTTGTACCACAGCAGTGCCAGATGAAGAAACGAGAAAAGGTGTAAACAGGAGGCTAACGTCAGACTGTATAAAGCATGGATGTAGCCCCTGTGACGCCACCTGGTGGTTGGTGAAGGTCCGTTCGAAGCCTCAGAATGAGCGTTTTAGCTGTTGCTGTCTTTGTGTTTTGAAGGAGTGAGGTGTGGTTCTGACTGTGAAGCTGTATACTCATTGGCTAACAGCCTGTCCATCACAAGCTGTTAGCTAATGACCACAAACAACACTGTAAGCTATGATCTGCAATGATGGGACTCTAACTGGGTGTGACTCCAATTATCAGCATGTTTAAGTGACACTGAACACCACGTGTCCCCTGCTGCATCCCCTGGTATGTAAAGGCAGAGCGCTGTATGGGTGTGTGTGAATGTGGCCTGTAAAAGCTCTTTGAGTGCTCAATAAGCCTACAGGCTGCATAAGTGCTGGTTCATTTACGGGACCATACAGTCATCAGGGACAATGCAGAGCTTCTATTCCTACAACTTTCAAAATCTATTTCATTTTCAATATCTGGTGTGTGTGTGTGCATACACGGTCCACTCAGAAACACTTCCATATAGCAGAGAGCCCACCACCTCCCTCTCACCTCCTGGGTCCTGGCCATATATCTCCCCCTGTTCACTCGCTCGATGCCCAACACTCAGCAACTCTTGGCGAGGCATCATTAGGTATAATGTACTGCCCCCTCTCTCTCACAGGGATATTTTGGAGTGGGGTGAGCAAGCTGACCTTACTGAAGGGCTCAGTCAGTGCTGCTAGCTCTCCCTCTCTCTTTGCACTGATGCCTCCCACACATTCCCCTCACTGCAACCACAGGATCGTCATACATGACAGCATAGTCATTTACTATTTAAAGTTACAGTTGTAGCCAGTGACTTCCTGTTGTCACCTGCTTATGCAGATTACAGCAGGTTACTTCTAGATTCTTTAACCTTCCACAGAGGAAAAAACAAAGAAATAATCAGAGTTCCTCTAAACAAAAGGTGCCTTAAGGTAAAAACGACCACAGAAGGAAGCACCTTTGACTTGCTCTGTCTCAGCAGGACTTCTTGGCTTTAGGGATAGACTGTATATAAAAGACAGACGTAGCTTCCAGTGAAGTGAAGTGAAAGAAGTGAATGACTAAGTGCATACAAATGTACAGAAAATAAATTCTGATGGGATTATGGCTCCACTATCTAGTTTCAAGTCTTACTGAATACAACACAACCTTGCTAGCAGGCAATTCAGTGCCCAGTTACTGAAAACACGGCACTACCAGAATGCACTGCACAGCCAGGTACATACACACGACAGATCCTCCGGACACATGGTCACATACCCAAATCTGATGTAAGCAGAGCTGTGCTGGGAGAAGATAGCACTGGTTTTAAGATGGTCTCCATAGACTGTATATGAAAGACACACCAGGTCAAAGCAATCAATCCCAATGAGCATGGCTAGGATTAATAATATCTCAGGCTCCAACAGTGTCAACTTCTCTCATGACATTCAGATGCTTTTAGCTAAATTCACTCCTGATTAGTGTGCTCATGGTCATTATGTGGACATTAGGCATCAAAGACTGATAAATTTCTCAAATTTGATTTCAAACTTTTTTTTTTAAACCTGTCCAGCTTAAGCAAGCAAAATTATTGTATCTGCATGCTCAGTTGTGCCATATTGTGTGTATTGTAGCTCCTCTTGTTGCAATTATTTATTTATTTTTTCTTTATTTAGTTTTAAATTGTATGGCCCAACTACACCGGAGCTGACAGGCAAAATTGCCCGGGGGGGGGGGGGGGGAATTGCTGCATCTGTAATAAAATACAAAAGCACACAAACAAAAAGAGGACAAAACAAAAACAACAACAACAAACAGCACCTGATGAAGAAGTATAGAACAGAAAACAAGCATATACTTATATATGCTTATATATATATATATATATAAGCAAATATATATATTTGCTTATACTATTATATTATTTGCTTATATCGCATTCAGGTAAAAATATCAAGATATTATTTTGGTCTGTGTTTCCCAGCCCAGTAGTTCAAAACATATTTATGGTATTTTTTTCTTCACTTTTTGTTTCTCCAAAAATCATATTGCTCTCTCCTACAGCCTTGATTGCAACTACATGCAAATAACCCATTATGCAAATTAGATGACGTCATATGGCGACGTCTAGCGACTTTTAGGACAGCAAATAGCTACAGTCCTTACTGAGGCGTTGGCAACAGTGGGCGTGTCTCCAATTCACTGAGCCTGCCCCCCACAGCTACAAACTGGCTACATTTGTTACAAGTATAGTTACTGCTAAACATGTGACACACAGAGCAGGAAAGTGCAGGAGGGACAGGAGAAGCAGCCATGCTGCTAGTGAGTCAGCTAGGAGCTAAGCTAATAGTTATGCTAAGCAAGCAAATTCCTAAAAACACATATTGTGAATATAATTTAAAGGTGATTCAGCAGAGTGCACTTTAGATAAAGCATGTAAAGTTTACACTATTAAATAAGTCTAAAGATTTGTAATTAATCGAGCTACACAAAACACCATTGTGCTCTATAACAGGAACAGGAAGTGATAGAATACCGCAGTGAGAGCCAACACCAAGTGAGAGCCTTGGCAGATGGCAATGGCATTAGTTGTATCTTTGGTGCATCAGCAGTTGCAAGCAGTGCTTATATAAGTGCACGCTTGGCTCTTCACAGCCAAAGGAGAAGGTGAGGTGTTGCACAGAAGCAGGACTGAAGATGGAGGATATAAGCTGGTGCAGCAGCAGGCCATCCATGGCTCCCCTGATTTCCCCGGTGAGCGTTTAGCTGTAGCTCGCCTAGCCCGCGGTGTCTCACAGCTAACTGTGTCAGCAAGTTATCGTTCACAACAGTGTCCAAGATCATGTCAGCAGTTTGCAAGGCCATTAGTTGTTAAGTGGATCTCAGGTTGCACAGGTTCAGTCACATTCCTGACCACAGTTTGGGTCACCGGCTACATGGGGGTGGCACTCACCAGAAACAAGTGACAACAGTACCTACAGTACACATGGTCAAAGCACTGCAGCTAACCTGTCACCAGCAGTGTTTTACAGTAGGTGTAATTAACCATCACCATCATATGGTGATAGAAGCAATGAGGTTATTTTTAGTCCACAACAGCAAACTAGCAGTCGGCTCAACTTACAGTTTGCTGATTTATTCCTGCTGCTCACACAAACAAACACCCTCCTCCCAGCATGGCTCCCCTTGCCACGTGCAGTAACGTAAGCAGGTGCTGGGTCCAGGTAGGCTTGCCAACACATGAGGCTGGCACACACCGGCAGGGGGTCTGACCCGGCCAGAGGACCACCAGGGTTAAACCTGTTGCCAAAGCCCCTCTGCAAAACACATATACCGACTGAGTGCTCTAAAAGGCAAAGCAGGGGGGTGTACATTTGGGATGAGCTGATTGTCAAATGATGAACTAGAGGGACAAATTAGCCCCAAGTTTGAATCGGAGTGTGTGCGCGCCGGCGCTGAAGCTGATGAACCCCGCCTGGAAGACGATCATTAGTGAGTCAAATACCAGCACAAATGGCCGCCCGCGATAATGGCTGACATTCATCTATGTCTGAGTCCTGTCCAAGTCGCCGCTAAACACTCACACAACGAGAGAGCTGCAGTCTGACGGGCGAGAAAACTCCTCTGTGGAGCAAAAAGAGAGCAAGCTCGAGTCGAGGTGTGTCAGTGTGCACTGTGAGCTCACGCTGGTGCTCACATTGAATTACCTCAGATCATCTCTGAAGGACTTAGTAGCACAAGATAACAAGTGAATAACAACGGAAGGTGTTAAGACACGAGCTGCAATCCTGAAAATAGATTTAACAAAATATTCCTCTCACCGTAGAATAATCATGTATGATGAAGCCCTGCAAAGGAAGGAAATAAAAGCTTGTTGCGTAACATTTTAACACTCACCCACTTTAGTGTGATCAATCAGGCGCCCGTGCTCAGTCCATCCCTCTGCCCCCCCATCTGTTATTGCAAGTGCTGTCCATATAACAGGCGCCTGTCAATTTCGCCTGCTTTTTATTGACTCATCCTCTGAGCCACGGAGGGGTTTCGATCACAATTATCATTTTTTATGAATACATTTTCATGAATATATTAGCAGCGTCCTCCCCACCACCACCACCAGCACCAGCACCACCACCACCACCCACCACCCACCACACACATACACATTTGGTGGAGTGTTGTTTTCTCACAGTTAATCAGTGGCCAGATAAATCAGAGGCCATATTTGCAGTCCATCTGCTGGGAAGGTGCAGTGGGCTCCAGACGCCATTCAGACATGCTGGACAATAACAGGAAGTGGAAAGACAGCTCGCAGACGTTACAGGCATCACACCTCACTGCTCACTATGTTCTGTCAATACAGATGTCAGGCCAAGAGGATTTCTTTCTCTCACACACGCAAACTTCTTTTGATTCCACTGTACATGATGCAGACATCGACAGCACCCCCCGATGTTCTAATTTCACCCATCGGCATCCCCACATCCACCAAACTCTCGACCCGAGGCAGATATTGAACTATACGAGCGGACGAGAGGAGTCCCGTCCTTACAAAGGCAGAAAAACATGCTAAACTAATAGCAATCATTTGTGTTGATTAAAAAAAGGTAAGTATTACTAAACTTTGAATCCTGCTTGTTTTTGTCAGGGTTAGGGTTAGTTTTTGTTTTAACAGCGAGCGCAGCTCCTCTGGCAGCAGTGCAGACGTATAGAAGTCTATGGGAAAATGGCCGTAGTGCTCACCTCTCTGACGAAAGCAGAGCATGCTTTCCTGTGTGAACCAGCCTCCTTCCTCCTCACAGCTCATTTCAAAACACCGAGATGGAAAAAAGTCATCTGGACGCTTCGCTGACCACCTGCTGACCTCACGGTGGCTTTTCTATAAACAGCCTGTTTCTTACTCACCCCCATTTATTGTTGTCCCCCGACCGGCTCGCTGCTCTTCCTCTAATCGAGGCTGACTCTAAAAGCACCAAAAAACCCACCAGCAGAGGTAAACATGTTCACAGTACAGAAACTCCTTTAGCTCCTGATAACAAGTGCACAGTGTCCACGTGTACATGAGTCACCTGCTCAGAGTTACAGATGATTTACGGAGTGACGGGTGGAGGCCGGCACAGGTGGCTGTAGCTGCTTCATGCTAACTAGTACTTACAACCAGTCCAAGAGGAAGTCTGCACTCCAGTTTTTAACACTCAGTGAAATAAACGATTGTATTTATGAAAGTATCTGTGGATGCACCTTGTAAAGGCTTCAAAGCAACAGGTCACAGACTCATTGGTGACATCATGCTGGTTACTGCCATCTTTCTAATGAAGTCTGTGATGCTGCCATCTGTAGTAAAAAAAAGTAATGGCTGCTCTATTTGCTTTTATTGACTTCTCTTTGAACACTGATGCTCATCATGCTTTTTAATGTAATTTAGAACCAATCAAATCTGGATGGACATCCATCTTTCCTTCTGGGAAGTGTCTATTCTGGAAGACAGTGGGTGGCACTCGGGACAGCTGCTTTAGCAATGACCTTACATGCAATGACAGCTAGCGCTTCACTTGGAAGGCCCGCAGGTTACTATATTTCTGCATATTTTGCTAACAGAGAGACAGAACAAAAATAACCTCTTCATACGTTTCTGTTTCTTTAAGATACAAAAAGATATGCCTCAGAAAAAAACTGTGGAAAGAAGAAAAATTAAAGAACCTCTGAGTCAGGCATCGTTGAGCAATTTCACCGGCAACTCTCCGAAACCTCTGAATAAAGACCCAAACGGGAGTCGGGTGCTTTGTTATTCCAGATGGCTTTATGGGTCATGAAAGAGTGATTCACGCGTCACATTAAAAGTGCTTGTCGCCGGCCTGCCGTCTAACCGCTCCTCTCCTTAAAAACCAGGAAGGACCCCATCAATTATTTGCTAAGCAGCCATACTGAAAATCTCACTTTGAACAGTGTGTGGGGACGGCGGCCCTGTCAGCGTGATGATAGATGCACTGGAGGCTCACGCTGCCCTCAGCACGCCTCTCTGAGGGTCGGCAGCTGTACAGAGCCTGAGCTGTGTGTGTCTGTGTGTGTGTCTGTGTGGGCACCGGGGAGAAAGCCCACGTATGTGCGCACTTCTGCACAAAGCTGCACCTGCATATACTTACCTGCAGCATCTAAGATCAATCTGAGGAAGTCCAAGGTCAATTTGGTTCCCAGCAGCAGTTTTATCTGCACAAAATATAGGATACATTAATGAAAATATGACAAATCAATAGAGATTAACTGCATGTAACAGGGACATGTTCGGTTCATTTATACTTCACATCCTTGTTGTAGGGTTCACTGTTCTTATACTGGGCCTTTAGCAGCCCCTGAGTTCATCCTTAGTCTGAAACAACTTTGAGCCAGCTTCTTCTTCTGATTGGCTGCCCCTTGTAAACTAACTGCAGGTGGGTGGGGATTAAATATTGCCCATATTAGGGACATCCTCTGTCTATGACATCATACAAACCTAAGAGTAGAAAAAGTGTTTAAAATGCAGCGTTCTGAGCAGCGCTTTGGCTCACAGCGATTACTTTGACCATATTTAATGTGAGAATCCACCATATTGCCTTTTCATCCCACAGTATTGTTGTGTTAAAGAGCAGCATGTTGGGAAGCATAGGGATGGGAATGTCCAATGGGATGCATTCGAAGGTCAGAGTCTAAAAATGAAATAGGAACTGTCAGACAGTGCTGTTTACACTGTGTCTGCACTGCTGATTCGATCAGATTCGTCAGTACTGACAGATCCATGTTCTGCTGTACCACTCGGTGTAAGGTGGCTAACCAGGGAGTCCTGCTAACAGGACTCTCTGATTTACAACAGAATCTTTTGAACATCTCACACTGTTCATCATCAGATCTGTTGCGTAAATATGCGGTTCATTAATTTAGGATGTTTTCATAACGTACCTATAAAAGAAAAACCCTGATGAAGGTTTAATAGGTTATTATCCAATAGCTTTGCTTGTCTTTCCCACTTAAACTCTCATTGGACTGTATGTTACATTAACTAAGATGAGCCTGACTCTAAATAATGAGTCCAACAATGAAAATAACATCAAATAAAAACATTGGTTTGACCAGTAAATGATCTAAAGGCTGCACAGCTGCAAACCCACTGAAGCTCAGACTACTAATTACACCGTTTGCCACTTTAATGTCCAATATAGCCATTGACAGTTCAACTGGGTCTGATGAGAATTAATAGAGCATTAATCAACATGCACTAATTAGCTAATAACATGTTAATTAAATCAGGTATTTAAAGTCCTGAGACATGTAATGCTTATCCCACCGTGCACGTGTAATTTACTGTAGAGACACGCAGTATGTGTGCACATGCACGCCGCAGCAGTGCAGTACAAATGTCACGGTGTTGCGTTAAATCCAACTCATCTCTCCGCTGGGATTTCCCTCTTTGCACAATAGCTACCCCCCCCCCTCCTTCACCTGACCTGTGACCCCGCCCACTTCGACCCTTAACTAGTCTAATTTCTCCTCCCCTGAGATTCACTGTGACATATTCACAGAGAGGAAATGCTCTCGGATCAATGCGGCTGTTTGTGCCGCCATACGCTGCGCGCTCAGCTGATGCTCGTAGATCCTGCTGAGCAGGATTGAAAATGGCAGAAAGCCAATAGCTGAGCTTGTCTTTGAAGTCCCGATCAGTGAATTACTTTGATAGTGTGGAGACGGTCTCGGTTCCTGTAATGTGAAATCAATACGCCGTCCTCCTCTAATGACACTTGACCCGAGGCCGGACTTGCTCTTGTTTTCCTCTTTGTCTTCTAAGGAGCGTCTCTGTGAGTGTGTTCAGCCGCGATGCTTTTTTATAGCAATCAGGGCCTCAGTCTAACCCTGCACCCGAGCACCATAGACGCTTCCTGGGCTCCAGCTAGCCTTTGCAAAGACATCTCTTCAATGGAAACATGAAATGCTGTTAAAAGACATGAATTCCACCCAGTGAGCAGTTGGAGCTCTAAAACCTGACACCTGACACTAAACACCGATGGCTTTTCTACTGCCTGACGTCAGCATTATGAAGCTGTGATGCAGCTGATCAGCTGTGGATCAGCCAGCTCAGTAAAATAACCTCTCAGCTCTGTTTTTCTTGCTCTCGGTCTACAATCTCCTTCCTATTTCCTGTTGTTCAAACTGATTAAAGGACAAAGAAGATGTTTTCTGCTCAGCAAATATAACTGCTCTATATTACTTTTTATCATGGCACTAATAAATAATCATTTATCATAATTAACTGTGCTCTAACACACGATACCAACCAACGTTACAACACACACACACACACACACACAGGGGAGCACACACAGGAGCCACACAGCCTCAGTCGGCATTTTCGGGGGTTTTGCTGGTATTTTAGATCAGAAACTGCATCTGATTAAAAAGCTCATGTTATTTCAGTGCTGCAGCATCCAGGCTCTGGTTTCAGTCTTTCACCAGATGCCACATTTTTCTCCCATTAGTGACGCTGATGCTGGCTGATAAGGTCAACCCAAAGCTGATGGATGGGGCTGAATCCCAGTGAAATAAAGCTTCAATAAGGTAAAACTCATCAGAAGAGATGAAGAGAACATTTCCTGTAAAATCCATGCAGTGGTGAAGAGATGAGCTTATTTTATGCTCACCGTCTGAAGCGCTACAACTGTGTGATAGTAAAAGCTGCTTACAATCAATTGTTCCATTTTCCCGTCCTCGTATGCATCTCTCTTGGTGGAACACATTTTAATAAAACCTTCAGCCGTCCTCTTGACCCCGCTGTGTCACCGTCTCCTCCTCCTGTGTGTCCCAGTGCTCCCAGTCACCTCACCTTAAAGGAGGAGGCCACAGATCAATACGTTTGATGGGGAGGCAATAAGCAGCCCTATTAAGTGACAAAGGTTTACTCTGTAACAGCTGGGCTGGCGCGAGAGCCGAGCTTGTCTGACTAATGAATCGTGAAACAATCAGGCAGTAGCCATTTGTGTTTAGATCTGTAAATATGGCGCGGTACAAGTGCCAGACCATCGCTGGCACTCCAGCTGGGGCCACAGATGGTCTGGATTGGAGGCGAGGCGCAGGCAAACCGTTAGCTCCTCCGGCCCACACTGCACCGCACCTCCTCTGTCTCTGAGTGACAACTTCACTTTCGCGCTAACTTAGCCCGCATGCCCCACATTGGGAGCCAGGATCTGGTTTAAAGAAGAAAAAAAAAGACAGGGAAAAAAACTGACAGCTCCTGAATGGGAGCCCAGCCGATGAGCAGTCTCTCTGCAATCCGGCAGAGGGAACCAGGGGGAGTAAAGAGCCAGGCGAAGGAGGAGAGCAATGATGATCCTGCTATTTAAAGACACGATCAACCTAATTAACCTTGGGATGCCAATGACTAATTCTGAAGAGGCCGGTCCACCAGAAGAGAGCCGAGGTGGAGGCCTCATAAATCTCACTAATAAGAAGCACTTTCTCAAATAGGAGGAACACAGGCGCACAGGCTCGTCATTATTTGGAAGAGGATTGAAAATACTGTATGTAGCGCCGGTATCAGTCACGCCGGTGTTGGAGGCGGCCGGTAATGTGGCAGAGATGGACTGTAATTCACCCGGTGACAGCTGAGTAAATACAGAAACATTCAAAGAGACAAATAAGAATTCATTTCAAAGAGCTTTTGTCATTTGCCCGCACAAATAAATGATTGAAATAGAGACAAAATATACTGTGCATTTGCAGTAAGCAGGGCTGGGGGCTGAGGCTGAGGGTGGGGGTGTCCTTGAAGATAGAGCTATGAAAGAGATGAAAGGTTTATTTAATCTATTTCCAAGGTAAAACGATCTTGCAGGCGCTTTACTCCACACATTTGGTGCGGCGGATGTGAAAGCGGTACAAAGCCATTACAATGCCCTCAAGTCTATTAAACTGAATGACAGACGTTGTTTACAACCCCAACTGCTTCTGCAACCGCACCATTATCGCTGCATACTGATGCGAGCATCAACAGCAGGATTGGCTGTCATTACAGAAGGACAGCAGAGCGTCTCAGAGCAACGTTTACCGGAGTTTATAAAGGATTTGTAATCCGCTAATCACTGGATGGCAGCTTACAGTCATTGCATTCACCGGGATATCCAGAACATCACAGCCTGCTCAGCTGTGCAAAGACTCGCTGTGACACAAACTGGTGCAGAGATCCAAACAGCCATTAACACCTGCATAATACACTGGCTGCTACAGAGATGTCTATGAAAGCTTTCTCCATATATTACCTCTCTACCCAACTACAGTTACTACACACAGAAACCCCTTCCTGCTAATCCTGATTTTATATGGAGACCACCTCTGAAAACATGAGCCACAACTGCTCAGATCTTCTAACATAATAATAATGATGTCCAATCAATTAAAAGCTTCCTGCCATTCATGAAATATTTACGTGCTGTTTTGTGTATGATGCTGGCAGCCTGTGCACCAACATTTCCTCAGATTTCCTGAGATGTTGCGATTTGAGTGGGTGTGGATTCTGTCGTTGGACATTTTGAACTCCATTTTTAGCTCGTGTGTGCCACTTATTGTTGTCCATAAAGCCTGGCAGTGACGGTGCATGCTTTGAATTTCCCATTCAGTCTCTACATCCTCATATAAAGAGTTTCAAGCCTTTAAACGCACCACAAGGTTTGATTCATGTTAGCAAAAATATAAGACTGCATAATTACGTTTAAGGAGCTCCTCATCCCACAAAAGCTTCCTCGGACTGAATCCTTACCAGTGCTGTTTAAGAATAACTGTGAATATATTTCTATATTTTGTTGTTGTGTGTGTGTGTGTGTGTGTGTGTGTGTGTGTGTGTGTGTGTGTGTGTGTGTGTGTGTGTGTGTGTGTG
>JAVDPK010001726.1:133600-146100 GCA_034780415.1 Cichlasoma orientale | reverse complement strand
TTTCTCATAGACTTCTATACAATCCAACTTATTCTTGCAGCCTCTGCAGGCCGTTTAAAAGAATGCAGATTTAAGCCCATTAATTGCTAATTAATTAATTACTAATTAATTAATTACTAATTACATGCACCATGTCTCTGCAATGCACCTGTACAGTTTATGCTATGGCTAAGCCAGTGTTTGACACCATGGTGGCTACATCCATCCCACATATACAGTCTGTGGTGTAACCACACCTAATTCATGGCTCATCTCCACTGAAGTACCCTGAAGTACTCTGAGTCACCGCGTGACCCCCCTTGAAGTTTTAAAAACCTGTTTGACAACCACTATCCAACTCAGAGAAATCAAACTCTCTTTGTGTCATTCTGACAAGGCCTGATTGTGGCGAGTGGTACCGCTGCACGCAGTCATCTCAAAGGTCTCAGAGGAGCCAGATTCCATTAGAGAACAACAGGGACGGGCCCCCGAGTCCCCCTGGTCCTAAAACAGCATATGACACAGAGCCTGAGGGCAGAGGAAGTAACCCATCCGTACGTAATCCACTGGACAAGCTGCACAGGAGACAGACTTAATGCGAGCGAGACATTAACAGCAGCCCGCTGCAGCGATGATACCAATGACATTAATAATGAAGACTTAATAACTGACAGCAAATTCAGGCCAGCACTGATTATGATTGTTCAGTGTGTTGATTAACAGATAGTTTTTCCTGCATTAATACCGAGATAAACAAAGTAAGACATTTTAATCACTTTCTGAGCCATTTGTTGATTTTTATAGCACATTAACTTTTGACTGATACACCATTTCAGGAACTAGTTACAGCAGCATGACACAGTCAGACACAAATATATGAAAATGTTGTGTATTTGTTTCTTTGTTGTTAAATACTGGCTGCTTATTATGGGCTGTAACATCCATCAAGCACCACAAGCAGAAACTAAATCAAGAAAATCTGATTAAACTGTGTTTGGGAAATACTTTCAAGTATTACAAACAGGAGAAGTTTGCCTCCCACACCATGCATGAATGGGTCTGCCTTTGTCGGGACAGCATCCTAAGCAGAGAAGCCCTGACCCCCCTTCTCCTCCCAGGACCTCCTCCCAGAATGCGGTGCTCAGAACACCTCACCTAGGAGGTGCTGAGGGGTCCCTCCTGTGGGCCCACCACCTGCAGGAGTAGCTGTGGGGGTCATGTGCAAATGTGGTTCGATCCCCAGCTATCCAAACTAGTCAGTAAACATTTTAAGCAGTTTGATCCTGTTTGACTGAGCATCATACACATGCAGTTTTTATGTTACCACTAAAATCAAAGTTAGTTTAGATTCAGAATCA
The DNA here is from genome assembly GCA_034780415.1 of Cichlasoma orientale. Classification (NCBI taxonomy): domain Eukaryota; kingdom Metazoa; phylum Chordata; class Actinopteri; order Cichliformes; family Cichlidae; genus Cichlasoma; species Cichlasoma orientale. Next base: position 144,763 of record JAVDPK010001726.1, on the reverse strand, counting down.
CTGCTGGGAGGTGATTCTTCTAAAGAGCTTTGGTTCGTCCATCCCCCACCTCTGATCAGACCTTTGTGCAAATCCATCCACACTGTTTTTAACCTCACTGGTACTGATGACACACACACGCAAAAGGAGAAGATGCAGCGACTGGTAACAAATGCTACAAACACTGTTTTTAAAAACTAAACCTCATCTGGAAACAATCTGCTCTGTAGTGAGTGAGATCCATACTGAAGGGGAAGGAAGTGAAGCAGGAGTGAAATCTTCTATAGCTTGCGTGCATCCTTATACAGGGATGAACATGCTGAGGGATGATGCGGGTTGGTTGGGGAAGTGTATAGCGGAAGGAGGGGAGGGTGGGGGAATGGAGAGGTTGGCATATGGTCACATGAGAGGCACTATCTCGAGTTAGGAAGCCAAAGCCCTGCCTTGTGTATGATATGCATCGTGGCAACAAACATAGACGCCGTGTTTCTGAAGCATCTATGCACGGGTGGTGGATGGGTGGGGGTGGGTGGGGTTCCAGTTTGGGGGACGTATGATGATGGCCTGAATTGAAAAGAGCCACCTTTTGATTTTGGACGGGCCCGTTCCTGGCAGGCTGGCCGGCCATAAGGCGGGGTGGGGCCTGAGGATAATGGCAGCAGAAGGGAGAGGAGGCCGACAGCTGGCGAATTCTGCCCCAATATGTTTCCATGAAAGAGGCGAGGAAATTTCAGAAGACGTGATGCCCGAATGACACGCTCGGCGGCAAAAGGGAAGATTAAAAATAAAATTAGTTAACATCTTGCCCGTTTCACCCCACGATGCACATTTCAGCAGAACGGGAGGGAGAGGGGTGATGGCTGCAATGGCCATTCAGAACACAACCCCCCCCCCCCCCAACCCCCCAATAAAGAAAGAAAAAATCTTCCAGTTAATTAGAAGAAGTCATGTGTCACCTCCTGAAGCTTGTTCAGCACACACAGATGTGGCCTGGAGTGTTTTTAAGCCACTTCCATCATCTCGCTTTCTCTCTGCTCGCTGCATGAATATCCTGTTTTCCCTTCCTAAGCATATTGTGACTCTAAAATGCAAATGACTCCCTCTTTCCCCCCCTCTCCTTTCTTTTTTATTTTTTTTCCACCTCCAATCACGGTGCCTCTAATGAGGTGTAAAATATGTGCATTAATGACAGAAAAGTTATTTAGATCTGGGGGAGAGTTAATTGGTTTTAATCACGGCCTACATCCATCTGGTTACGCGAGACAACAAACTACTTTATCCTGATGCCTCATTAGACATACTGTGGGACGGGCGGCTGAAGGAGACGCTCGTCTGCTGCTCGTTTCCTTTGCACACGATGTTCAGAGGTGATCGGGAACTGCGGGTTCTTTGACCGAAGAGGGCAGGCTGGTACCATGCCGTTCCCCCTTTGAGCAGGATCCTTCCACATAAAGCCTAAATAACATTAGGATGATATCAGCAAATTAATTTGACTAGGGATGGACCGGTCTGATTTTTGGATTGGATTTTGGATGTATCACACAGCAGTGTTTGCTAGCAGGAGAGCTAATGAAGCACCTACCAGTTATTACAGTAGTATTAATACTTTATACACTTCAGAGGAATTTTTAGTGATCCTTTATGATAAAGCTTATAGGTCTTTTCACTCTGTTTATACCCCAATCTGCATTTAATCATTAGTTATTATTAATCTCTGTTATCTCTATTATTAATCCCCCCCCCCCCCAGCCCCAACATCAGATGGCTGCCCCTCCCTGAGCCTGGTTCTGCTGGACGTTTCTTCCTATTAAAAGGGAGTTTTTCCTTCCCACCGTCGCCAAGTCCCTGCTCATAGCTCTACCTCTTATTCACACTGAGCTTGGAAAAATCAGATTTAATAATTTGCTGCTAACAAATGGAATGGGCTCCACAAACCTACAGAGGTGCACTTCCTTCTTTCAGTGGAACATTTTAAAAGGTTTTGTGAACATGAATAATGTGTCTCTATGTGTCCTCCTGTCTGCTGTTATGGAGTTAGTCTTGAAAAAGGCATCTCAGTCTCAACGAGACAACCTGAATTAAAGGATTCAGTGTAAATGTGATATAATAACACTGATGCATCGCCTTTGTGTGGACAAACTGTGCTTACTGTTGTATCGCTGCCCATAATTCTGAGAAGAAGACTTAATCCATTAACAACAGCACAGCAGCATTGTGTGTATTTACTGCTGAACCTTTAAAGAGAAAATCTTAAGAACCGACATATCACATCCCATCACATCACAGAGCACCACCTTCATCACCAGCTCATGTATGTATTTAAGTAAGTCGATGAAAGCTCGCTCCCCACTACGTCCAAATACGGCCACACAAGTTTAAGCAGTGACAGTAATTATGCCTCAGGGGAACATCCGTTTCACTGAGCGACCTGAAGGGTTTGGTGTTTCTGGGGAAGGGTCTCTTTAAGCGAAACATTCAGCTAGCTGCTGTCATTCTCCATCCGCTAAGCCTAAAGATGCTCTCACCATCTGTTGGCAGTGTGACCATGTCCAAAGGACCATGTTTCTGAGGATCCTAACAGGCCAAGAACTAAAATGTGTGAACTGCAGGCCTGCTAATCTGAAGTGTTGATAAGAGGCTTGAAAACACACTATGTGTGACTTACACCATAAAAACTAGGAACTCTTTGGGGATTTAGCCAAGATGCAGAAACTCAATATGCACCTCAAGGTTCTCTAAATAAAGTAAAAATCTTGCAGAACACCAATGCTAGTTGACAACTACAGATTGTTGGTTTAAAGATCTAAAATGCAGACGTTATTTTTAACTTCTCAAACTGAAAGAGCGCTTTATTGCAGATGGCAACTACACGTGGGAGAAGGAGGACTGTGCAGCTAGGTTTACCCACGTGCCTCATTAATCATTAGCATTCGGCTGAGAGGCTGCTTTATATGCCCCCATGATTCACATTGTCACTTCCTGTAGTCCATCTTCATTTATACTGTGGGCCTCTAATGGGCTCCTTTCAGATGTGTCAACTGAACTGGGTGCAGTCTCACCTATAGCTCCATTTTTCAAACCACACACAGTATTTGCTTCATTTAAAGTTGCCCTGCCATACAGAGCAGAGCTGCATGAATGAACACAGCTTTCACAGACAGGTGACTAATTAAAGGAAAACCCAGAATAAACACAACAATGCTTCCACACAGGAGCACCGCGTGGTGCGATGGAGCAGGCCTGTTGTGTTGTGTCGTGTGTATATAAAGAAGGCAGGAAGGCGAGATTATTCTGAATCAGGGCAGGGAGAGCAAACGATCTGAGTGATGGTGGCACAGATGGAAAAAGCCCCGACTAAAGACAGGACTCCATCTAGGTCAAAGGTTAAGACATCAGCCGATAAAGCACACATTTAGACACTGTGATGCTCTGAATATGTTACAGAACCAGCCTGGAACCCTACTACTCTCCTACAGGTGGGAAACACCAGACACCCCATGATATGATATGATATGAGCAGAATGCTTCACTCATCATATGATTTTTAACATTTTGCAACAGTATTGCAATAACATATATTGTGACATTTATTCCACTGCAAATTATGTCCTCAAACTTTCAGTTTGATGCCAACGTGCTGGCAGTCTGTCTGCATTCGTAAACTAGAAAGCAATTATTTGCAAACCTTCAACAATCTCAGAGTGCAGCCAGTCCAAGCACAAAGGTTTCCTCCTATCAGGTAACCTGTGCAATCTCCTTGCAATCAAAAGTGGTCATGTGCAACATCCTCAAGCTCTGGGCAACCACTGAGTCATCACAAGCTGGGATCAGTCGCAGAGTGTGAAGAAGAGCAGCACAGTCACCAGGCAGCCACTGATTTGTAGTTTTATTTTTTGCAATGAGGTTGCGGTTCTATTTTTAGAATATATATAAATAGAGCATAGATACTATGCTGTATTTATTTCCCCCCACCTCTGTACTCTCCTGACTTACAGTAAAGCCTCTGGAAGCAGCAGGCGATCTTCTGAGGCTGCTGGTGAAGCCAGTGGACATCAGGGCCGGGATTCCCAGTCAGTGCTCACTCATGAGCTCACTAAATAATTTGATGTAAATCATGTAATACAGCTGAACACCTGTGGGAGAGCACGTGGGGAATGTGGGGCAGATGTGTTTGACATAAGTGGCTGAAAAGTGAAGCGAATACAAAAGCACCAAAAAACCGCAGTTCCTCCAACGACCACTTGGTGCTGGTCCCAAAAGGGAGTCGATTTCCCAACAATGAAAATCTCGCGGTCCAAAAATGTGATTCTTTTTTTAAATAACTCATTTACGAGTTATTTGGCTACTGTGACAGTTTTCCCAGCACAGCTGAATAAAATCAGAAGAGCACAAGTACATTAAACAGGTTTCCCACTGGATTATATAGCTCCGTTCCATTTTACTCTTTATTTTCAGCATACACGTGTTTACATCCCAAAGCACAAATGATACAAACGCATTGAAAGATTCGAGTATTCAGAGGATACTGAGGCAGATGGAATGTGTGTAAAAAGACTTTGGTTTTCTATATTTTTCCTACGGCAGCTTCAAGGTCTGCTGGTTGTTGTCCAAGAAATTCTGGCAGATTAGAAAAAATATGTTAATTATAGACATCAACATAGTTGCAGGCTTGTTTGGAAGAAGAAAAGTTTGCAATTTAGTGATTTTCAGGACGTGGCAGTTAAACTAACAGCGGCCGTGATGGAAATTGCTGTGGTTATAATTAAGAAGACCTTAGCATATTTAGCTAAATTAAGCCGTGGGACAGACTCCATATTTACGGCGTCATTTCCTGACTAATTTGCCTCGCGCCCTTATGTGAGGTGTCAAAAAATACTCCCCGTGTTTACATTTAGTTCCCGCTTCCCCGCTAGTTCAATGTGATTGACATTTCTAAATATGTTAGGCCCGAGCGTGCCGATTTTCAACTAACCACAAATTGTACAGGCAGGTAATGATGTGTGGTGACTGTCATTATCAGCAACTGAACTTTGACACCTAATCATGAGAACAGTATGCAAGTGGTGCAGATAATTATCTTTGGGATAGTCCGTGTGTGTGTGTGTGTGTGTGTGGAAGGCTGCAGTATTTTAAAAGCTGAAATAATCACATCTAGGATTATTGGTTTTAGATAGGCGGTAGGGTTGTGCTGGTAGATGATGACTGGATGTTTAGTGATCACCAGCAGCCTGCCAATCAAGGTGACATTTGGGCCATTTTCCCATTAATGTATAAAACAATTAGCGCTCAGCATCCCCCAACACTCGCGGCCGTCACACACAAACACGGAAACAATGAAAGGAATTTGTGTGGGAGTGGCTACACTGTCACGAAATGAGAGCGCACAGATACCGGATAGTTTTTCATAGTGGATTGATTTCAAACTGATGCTTAAGGTGACAAATTAAAGGAATTCATTGCTTCATCGTGCCTAAAGAAGTTTGGAGGCGTGAGCCACAAACCTTCCAAAGGTGTTTAGTGTTTCAACAGTGGTGGCAGAGAGAGCTGTCAGCATGTCAGTCTCCCATAGGTGTTCCACTGGTTTGAGACTTGGTGAATGAAGGCCAGAGACAAGTGATTCCCAGACTTTTTCTGTAAGGCTCCATTTTCAAAGAACGAGTGGACACAAACTGCCAGAAAAATGATCCCCACAGAACTGCCCCTACTGAAGGGATCGAGGGTACTGGGTCCACCTTCAATTTGTCACTTAAGTGTAAATGTGCATTTGCAGCTCCTCTCCACTCCTCTGCTCTCTGTTTCACCGTCCATCCCGCGAGCCGTCTTTGTTCACTTACGAGCACATGGATCTGAGGAGGATATTTTTATTTCAGATTTTCCTCGTGAATTGCATTTGCTTTCAATTTAAGAATGCTTTAAATTGCACAACAGAAACCAAGTGACCATCCCTGAGAGCGCGAGAAAAGAAGACAAAGAGAAAAATGCACACAAACATCACTGGGTGAAAGAGTCCAAAAAGTGACAGTAATGTTTAGACACCTGTAAGATTAAGACTAATTTTTGCTCTAAAATGATCGTTTGTTAAACACAAAATACACTTTAAATGTGTTTTGTTCCCACTGTGAGGCTTACCCATTTCCACAAAGTCTCTGGATCACGTGGAAGGCCCCCGCTCAAACAGCATAGATGTGCCCTTGCAGCAGTGTTGCATCATGGGAACGGATGTGTTCAAAGGGTTGAAGCTGAGGATCCAGGCAAGCAGGCGCAGAGCACTGAGGCTGTAAAACCACAGTGGATTTTTACATCTGTCTGGCCTCATTGCTATGCATAGAGCCCCGAGCCACATTTGTCTGCTTCCACCTAGGGGTAGAGCACATTGGCTATGATACCGCCCTGACAGATTACCGCCTTAAACAGTGAGAAAGAGGCCTGCCAGCAACAGCTGTCCTTTAGCATTGGAAATGCTAAGTTCCCCTTTGACAAAGAGCGAACAGGAATGAGTGTCAACAATGCTTTACCCTGGAGTGGTTGCTAACATCTTGTAACTTCCTGTGCTCTAAACCATTTCTGTTGGATACTTTTGGATCAGCAGAGCGGCTCAGTTATAATATGTATGGTAATTTTTCATTTTTGGCCCTTCTGATGCCTGTTGTAGAGAAAGACTGAAACACTGTGTCAACAGTGCTCTTGAACTTGAGCGGTACGTTAGCCGGCTGCTATGCAAATGAGGCCGGGGGAGAGGAAAGCAAACAAATCTGTTAATTGATACATCCTGTCAGTGAAGGGCCTCTGGGATTACCGGGAAGAGCCGGAGTGTCATTGTTGGACGGCTGGGACACACTGCACGAGTTTAAAGTGCATCTAATGGGAATGTTAGCGGTCATCCTCTACAGGCTAATGGCAACCATTTTGTTGGCACTGGAGAGGTGCCCAAGCTGTCGAGGACCAGGTATTCGGAGTGACCTCGGTGACCTGCGGCGACCCGGGCGAACAAGTGTGCGGATAAGTTCAACAGCCTCTTCAGAAAAAAGCCACCCGTGGCAAGACGACACTAATTAAGGTAGCACGCGCGGCTAAGTCCCACAAGTGCAGCACACAGTTGGAGTGTATACTGAACCTTGTCATGTAGGTCACTTTGGCGCTTTTAGCAAAGCTATGCATATTAATGGACCTCTGATACACAGTCGCTGCCTCGGTGCTCGGGGGGGGGGGGGGTTTGTGTACTGAATGTGGGGCTCTTTTTGAAACATATGCATTGCAAATTGAGATTACGGGTGGTTACAGTTAGCACAGTCCCTGTGGCGTTATTTAGCCATGAGAAAAATAAGAGTGTGTGATGCTGAAAGAATCACGAGTTAGCCATGGATGAAATGATAACAGTAGGAGAGGTGTAGGGAAAGCACTCAGTAATATGAACACACATCTGCCATCAGAGTATAAGCAGGTGTGTTTGGCTTCTATTGCTTTAAGGCTTTCATTCAAACATTTATCACAAAATTGAGCTACAGGATGAATTCACTGATCCCTTCACAAAGGCTCTCTGTCCTCCGGTTTTAGAAACCATGTATCGACATGAAGCATGTGAGCAAATCAGAGGGACCTGAAAGGGGAAAGAAACCATCCAGCACTGAATAATTGCTAACCTTTAATGCAGTACACATTAATGAGCGCAGATTCAACTGGAATCTGCACTCATTAAGACGTGGCACTAAAATCCGGTTTGTTTTGCTTCAATGTGAGATTACATTTTGCTTTGACAATAACGAGTTTGCATGGACAGCAGTGCTGCTTTGGATGGTTTGGGCTAAGCTAATTTCATTCTGCCACATCCAATAGTGTTTTAGATATTAGTGTGCCTCTTCTATCGTATCAGTGCCAAAGTATCCAGTTTAACTCTGACAGGTCTTCACAAAGCTCTGATCAAATACAGCACGTCGATGTGTTTCCTACACACAGGCAGGCCACACACATATATGGCAACCAACTTTCATCCCTTCAGAGCCACGCACAGTTAATGTGCTGGTGCACAACCCCCTTACTCTCATTTCTCATCAGCATCTTCTGTAGAGGCTAGGTTCTGGTCCTCAGTACTGTTTATGGACACTGACTTCAACATGTTGGTGACAGCAGTTCTTGTTTTGTGCTGGAGATGTGCTTTAAGCTCAAAAACTAAAGAGAGCCTGAAGCAGGTTAAGAAATGACAACCTCACTACACTGAGCTCCACTGGGCTTTTCCTCAGAGACAGGGTGAGGAGCGCGGGCATTCAGCGAGGGCTCAGCCAGCTGCTACTCCTCCACATCACAGGGAGCCAGATGAGGTGGTTTGGAGATCTGACCAGGATGTCTCCTGGATGTCTCCTAGCTGAGGTTCGTTGGGCATGTCCTACTGGGAGGGCATGCTGGAGAGATTCAGCTGGCTCGCGAATGCCTCAGCGGGGCGAGGGAGGTCTGGGTGTCTCTGCTTAGATTGCTGCCCCCTGCAACCTGGGCCGAGATAAACGTCACTTTTTATAAATCGTTCACTCAAGTTTTTGGGGGCTAAATTTGAGTAAATCCATGCAGCCAGGTTTAGGAAAGCCTAAAACTGCAGAGTGGAGGCTGCTTTTGGACCAAAATGACCATCGGTGTAAGTTTTGACCACCAAGTGTATGTAGCAGGCAGTCGATCCTATGAGCCCACTGGAAGGTATTCTTTCATCTTTGATGACGGATTTTGTTTTGTCAGCAGGAAAAGACACGAAACGAGTTTCATAAAACGTGGTGCAAACGAAGAACCCGTTAAATGTGGGTTCTGATTGCATCATTTTCTTCAAAAGGATCATTTTGCACCCTCATAGGTGTTTATTAAAAATATCCAGCCATCGTTTTTGAACTCATCCTGTTTATCAATATGTATCAATATAGAATTAAACTAATTTGTGTGTATTTGTTATGTAATCTTTCCATTTAACATGAATTCTAAATGTTTTTTAATCAGGATTTTTGCACCATTATGAAGCATTAAAAACAAATCTGCATACAAAGCTGTTCGTCAGGTGAGACGGCGCTGCCAGTTTTGTCCATGTTGCCTTGCTGTGTGCCCGCCTGCCTCTGATCTCCTTCAGTTCAGTGGCATGCATGTGGCACGGTTCTTCAGCTGAGCCTCACAAATCGTCTGCCGCCACGTCAGTCAAGCCTTGTTTACAGATATCCAACATCCCTTCCTTCTCGCCTGGCTGACTCGCTGCAAAGTCGGTCGGGGATGTGTGATGTACATCATCGGTAATCAGATAAGTTGGGTACCATCCTCCTGCTTTCTCTCCAAAACAACATGTCCACTGAACTGAAAGCCAGAGTGCAACTGTCACATTAGCAGCCAGAGAGTACTCACTCCACTGCATGCCTGGTAAACAAACCCCGAAAGATGTTTTGCATGACAGACAGACTGACGGCTCTTTCAGGCGAGTCCAGAGTGTCGCCGAAAAGACCCGCCACCCTCTCCTCTCTGTTGTCAGTTGAAACTCTTTAACCAATTAAAATGGCAGCACAGGGTGCACATTTGAATATGCATGAACAGAATGTTGCATTCATGAAAAAAGGGGCCGAATCTGCTAATTATGTGGTTAACAGTCTATCACCGAGCTGTTTCACCTTATATTTAATTTGCACATGAAATGTCCCCTCTCATGACGGCAACCTGCATTTTGATCTCACATCGATTTGTGCGAGCTTTCAAGTGTGCCGCTTTAATGAGGCATTTCATACTCACTGAAAGGGATCCTGTCAAAGAATGGCGATGAAGCCTCCGTGATCCCAGCTAACTGTTGTTTGTCACTTTTTATAATGAGCCACAGCCTCGTTAGAATTTCTTTTCCTGCAGATCATAATGGAGTCGTCACAGTTTTTCACCTCCCCACAGCTACGTTCTCCCGTGGAGGCGAAGCTAGGCGGTTAAAATTTACCACTTGATGAGTTTTGCTCTGAGCACTCTGGCAAAGTTGGACAATTATTTTTGAGTCCCTGTGCTCCCAGGGTAGCAAATGTGAGGGAAACGGCTAATTATGGGATGTGATTTATTAAAATGTTACAAAGCCGTGTTTGTGATGATGTGGAAACGTCATTAGGACACATAAATGTTTATGCACGTGGCTACGGCCAGGATCTATGCTACAATAATGTAAAGCCTTTCAGTTATTGTACCAAATTCAGAAAGTACTGCTAATGAAACGTGTTTACACAATGTCAGCTCTTCAACTACAGGATATTCCATATCCCAGCTGGAATTCCAGCAGCCCTTCTTTTCTGTTTCTGAGGTACGGAGAAAAAATTCCGGTCTGATCCTGTGCCGCTTGCCAAAAACACTGCTCATCCAAAGTCATTTGCAGCAAAGTCCATTATCATCATCACTTGTGGTGATGAATTCCCTATGATGGTGGCAGGCCCGCAGCAGCCTCCACTCATAATGACATTCTGCTCTTGTTGGCAGTCACTCCCCGTCAGATGGCTCATTCCCAACAGCCAGCATGTCAGACAGTGCACACACACAATGCTGGGCCGGGCCTTTACACCGTAAATAGGGGGACAACAGGACCGCTCCTTGAAAGGCAGACTTCATTTTTGGAAAGAGGTTCATTCTAGTCAGCATGCTATTTGTACCGTAAACATCTGTGACATTCTGATGTTAATGTTTAACTCTTTCATGTTTTGGGGCCTTTTATACTTATTAATGTAAGAATACAGCAATGGGAAAGTATTTCCAGCTTAAATGAGCTACTTCTACATACGGGGAGAGGCGGGGCACACCCTGGACTAACTGCCAATCATCACAAGGCCAAAGGTATAGCAGGACACTATCATCACTGTCTGCCAACAGGAGCTCAATGCTGTCGTTCTATTTTCTTTCTTCTTCTCTATATAATGGAAACTCTCAGCATTTCAGAGTGAGGAATATTTGTGACAGATAACACACTACACTGCCACAGGATTCACTCCTTCACACACACATGAACCTGAGTAACATCCATCTTTAGTCCAGAGGGTCTAATATGATGTGGGCCCTTTGCAGCTATAACACTTCAGCTCTTCTGGGAAGTCTTTCCACAGGTTTAGGAGTGTTGATGGGAATTTCTGATCATTCTTCCAGAAGCACATCTGTGAGGTCAGACACTGATGTTGGAGAGAAGGCCTGGCTCACAGTCTCCGCTCTAAT
>JAVDPK010001726.1:97645-113573 GCA_034780415.1 Cichlasoma orientale | reverse complement strand
CACACACACACACACACACACACACACACACACACACACACACACACACACACACACACACACACACACACATCTCATGTCCAGACCTGCACTGGACAACTGCACTTTACAACATCTAATACAGTACTACCTTTTAATTGCTTCTCTATTGTGTATACTGTTTTCCTATCATATATATTTATTTATTGTGTGTCAGTCTGTGTTTTAAATACTGCCTGTTTTAAGCTGAGAATGTGACTGCATGAATGAAGCCAGTGCAGAAGTGGTAAAAACTGCAGATCCACTGTTGGCCACTTGAGGCTGGCTCCAAGTGCATCAATCCCCATAGACCCCCATGTTAAAATGCCCAACTTTACAGTATTAAAAAACACAGTTGGCTAACCAAGCTTGATAGTGTTAGTAATGAATTAAAACTGTGCTTTCATCCATATATGGTAACTTCAAACATGGTAGCAGCCAAAATGCTAACACTGAAGATTCAAAAAACAATGAGTGATGTCACTATGGGTGTCCATCCTTTATACTGTCTAATGAGGGTTACGCCCTTAAGGCCCAACTTTCTAGAGCCCATCAGAGTTTTGTCCATGTTGGTCGACTTACAGAAATACCACAAACAGCTGCAGTCACCATGCTTCCCAGCTCTCTGAGCTCAGTTCAGTGCTCCTCCAGTAGAGACTGCCTTCAGTTTAACAGATAGAGAATCTGTCTTTATGGCAGTATTAAAATAGCAGTAACTGTACAGGTGATAAATTATGTATGAGATTTTGATCTCAATGGGACTTCCTTGTAAAATAAAGGTAAACTAATTCTAATTATACCACACAAGTCTCAGTCAATAGAAATAACCCACAGAAGAAAGAAAGGACAAGAGTCAAAATCATCTACAGGTAAATAATGATACCAAAACATGCATATTATTGTAACCGAGGCCTGCAACTTCCCTCTTATTAAACCATGAAGCCATTTCCTCTAATCTGATAAGTGCATTCACCCTTGGCCTGTCTGGAATATTTATACACTAAGTACTGCAGAACTTCCCTTCATCACAGGTATCATTTTTGTTCAACCTTTGGAGATATTAATGAAATTTTCCACAATGTTTATTCAAGAACTTAAATGAATCAAAAGCAATAAATCACGCCCATGTGTCAGAAGCCCCCAGACACAGTCAAGGGAACAGGGCGATAAATCACGGGAAGAAAAGGTGATGTGGCCTTACACTTCAAAGTTTAATCGTCATGCAAAGAATCACTCTCTCCTCGCTGACGACAGAGGCAAAGATACTTTGAGGTCTGGACCTTCACTCCTGTCTCACATTAATCACACCGGGGCGTTTTTAATTTTCTAACTGTAGAGCTCTCTGTTGCTCAAGATATTAAGGGTCAAGTTATTTTTTGACATTAGCTTGACACTTACCAAAGCAGCTGTTTTAACAGAGAGCTTGACACATAAGCATGACAAAAAATACTCCAGAATGAAATTGGAAAAGGTCAAGGACATGCAGCTCCTTTATAGAAATGTTATAAATGCCATACTGTACTGTAAAAGGAGTTTATGGGAGGATCAATAAAGGACACAACTCTCCCCTTTTTGACAAGAATAAAGAGATAAACACAATATTCACAGATTTACACCTAAACTCCCAAACCTGATTTATACTTACTCAGTACAGTAACTGAATCATTGTTGAGGCTTTGAGATTTTCTGGGGCAGAGAAGCCCAGATTTTCCTCCCCCGAGCCACCTCCTCCAGCTCATCCGGGGGGACACCGAGGTGTTCCCAGGCCGGCCGAGAGATCTGATCTCTTCAGCATGTCCTGGGTCTACCCCGGGCCTCCAGGTAGGACATATCCTGAACACCTCACCCAAGAGGCGCCCAGGAGGCATCCTAGTCCGCTCCCCGAACCACCTCAACTGGCTCCTTTCGATGTGGAGGAGCTGCGGCTCTACTTTGAGCTCCTCCTGAATGGCTGCACTCCTCACCCTATCTCTAAGGGAGAGGCCAGCCACCCTTCGGCTAAAGGTCATTTCTGCCGCTTGTATCCACAGTCTGGTTCTTTGAGTCACTACCCAAAGCTCGTGACCATAGGTGAGGGTAGGGACGTAGACTGACCAGTAAATCGACAGCTTTGCTTTCACACTCAGCTCCCTCTTCACCATGACAGACTGCTGCAGACGCAGCCCCGATCCGTCTGTCAATCTCCCGCTCCCTTCTCCCATCTTGTAAACAAGACCCCGAGAGATAAGCCAATAGGACTGCATCATCTGCAAAAAGCAGAGATGAGATTCTGAGGCGGAAGCTTTCAACCACTTGGCTACGCCTAGAAATTCTGTCCATGAAAATTATGAACAGAATCAGTGACAAAGGGCAGCCTTGGTGAAGTCCAGCACCCACAGGAAATGAGTCTGACTTATTGCCGGCAATACGGACCAAGCTCTCACTGCGGTTGTACAGGGACTGAATGGCCTGCAACAACAGGCCGGACACCCCATACTCCTGCAGCACCTCCCACAGGATACCCCGAGGGATGCGCTCCAAGGCATTCGACCAGGCGACCTGCACGAAAACAGCATTGTTCCTCTTGGATCTGAGGTTCTACTAACTTCATTCCTGACAAGTGTTAAAAAGATCAATTCCATAGCTAATGCATGCCTTTGATGCTTTATGTTTGCCCTGTGATGATAAAAACATTTAATAAAAACAGGGTTAACATCTGCATGCATGTTCAGCGGTTTAACCTTAGCACTGTGACGAATACACTGAAGCAGGCCCAGTCCTGGCAGAATCAGAGGATAAGTGAACCCTGCTTAAACATTCATCTCATACTTCATTCCTAATTTCAATATGTAAAGCATCCTTCTGAATAGTATTTAAATAAAATGGAGCAAAATGAGATTAAATGAGCACACGAGATTGTACAAAATGGAGATTATACTCTTCATAACAGGTGGGGGGGGGGGGTCAGGACTGGTAGCTACTGGCTAGACCCGGTCAAAGCTTAATGTTTTTTCCACTGTGTCAGCACTTGCTCTGTACTGATGGCTTTAAAGCGAGAGCGGTGATACAGACAGGTGACATACTACAAAACATGTGACATTTAAACTGTGCACAAAAAGACTCTTTAAGCTTTCTGTTAAGTTTGTTTGGATTTTCCCAAGTGTTCAGTGCCACCTTCCATTTTCATGAAAAAATCCCTCCTCATGTTGCTTAAATAACTGCTATGATTACAGCATATGGCTTAAGAATTATGCCTCTGTAACATTAAACCATTAAGCCCATAATCCAACAGTAACCTTATTTCTTTTGAGGGTAAAAAGATATCACATAAGAGATAAAATACAGCTGTTATCCTGCTCTCAGTATTCTTTCTCTTTTTTCCCTTTTTGTTAGACTGTATTTCTTTGTGCTGTTTCCTCTTTGCGTTTGCATTTTTCTTTCTATAGTACCCTCTATACCCTTTAAATTTAATATTAACACGCTTTCTTTTTCGCTGACTTTGGAACTTCTTTTCATTAAAAAAGGTCTTAAATCTGTTCTGTGATATCGATGCAATCTTTCGATTGGATTATTGGGTCCACCACGCATCTCATCAGGATTTTTGTTTACTTGGAAGGCACCGTGAGTGCACTGATGGAATTTGATTTATGTGTGAAATGTTATCACACTTCATCTGACTCCTGACCACAGTGGGTCAGCATTACAGTATATTTTCACCACCAAGAATGAGACCAAAAAAACCCTGTAAAACTTAAAGGTTGCCTGTTTATCCCTGTACAAATGAAAGAGGGCTACAAGAAAAATCATCTTTTTCAAGGATTTCTTCACAATAAAATAACAAATAATATTTTCTGTGGAAAAACAAGACATTAGAGAACTGTCCTAGCATTTACAGTATTAACATTTTAGTGGGATTCAAGTCAGGAAATCTTTTTCTTTGTAAAGCCCAAGAAATCAAGTAAATTTTTTTAATATTAACAATACTCCTTAAATCAAAACTATTTTGAACATGCTATAAGAAATTGATATTCTGTGATTAACATTTCTATAAACCACATCCTAGAATAGACAAACATCTCCATGGTAAACATATTAGAGAAACTACTGCACTCTTCTTCTGTTTCTATGATCTATAACAATAAGCCAGATATAATGCATACTTACAAGGTATTCATATCATATTATACTCGTGTGCACAGGATACATAATGCACCCATAATACATAACCTGCTGATATCGATGCATTATGTATAACATCACTATAATCATAGGGCAGCCACGTTGTTTACATGTGAGCAATATTGCTGAGCAGTAGGTATGGCTTTAATATTGCTCAATGATGAGTCATAGTCTGTACTATTTATGGCCGTGAGTCATCCCTGACCCACATGACAGACGATGCTCTGCCAATGAGAAGTTTGCATCACAGGCTAACCAATCAGGCTGCAGCCTGGAACTGATGTTCCTATAAACAGACTGGCTCTTTACCTGGAAGGTTCTCACTATCAGCTGCTGCCAGCTGTTCAGGGACCGAGGTCAGCTGATAGATATGAGTAATCCACACTTTCTCCATTTCAATAAGGTCAAATAGGTACAGTATAGCCAATCACACAGCACAATATGATCACATGATTAGGCTAAGCCAATCAGGGATGCAAAAGAGGCTGCTTATCATTAGCATATATTATCATATCATTAGCAGCCTGAAATCCTCCCTGTTGTTTACTCTCCACTTCAGATAAATACAGCCAAAGTGTACAAAGGTACTAAAGATCCAGGAATATGAATATTGTGTTGCACATATTTGAAGAGTGGTTGTGGTTTTGGAGTCTAAAGACCAGAAAGGTAAAACTTCACAGACACCCGGACAGACGGATGGACAGGATGTCCTCCCATTTCATATCGGGCAGGAGCATAAAAAGTTATCACATTGAAGCGTTTTTGATGTAAATAAGGCAAATACGATTGTAAAATTGTAGTACTACAAAAGGACAATAGAAAATACAGTGCATCTTTGAATGAGTATATCGTTTATTTTGTGCTCTTACAATAAAATGACCATCCACAGGAACTACAGCATTTAGCATATCTATGCTATCTATGACAATACTGAGTAAAATAAAATCATGCAAGATGATGTTTTTAGCTGTTCTCATACTGTGTTTTAAGACTTTATGGATCTCTTCCACTGATGCTTTTGGCACCACTCACATGAAATATCTGTAACCTCATGAGAGGCATTACATTCATAAGCACATCTGCTACATCTGCTTCATCTTTTAAAACACCTCTTAAAACTCAAATTTACTGACTTGCCTTTTATAGAATGAACTTCAGTTTGACAAATTTGTTTTGTTTTTGGCCTTCCTTGCTTATACATTTACTATGGTTGGTTTTATGGTTTTAAATAACTGTTATAGGCACCCTTATTATTATTACTACTGCGAACTGTTTAAATCAAACTGGCTGCAGATGGGAGCTGGGACATCAAGTGACAACAGAGACTAGCATGATAAGCACTGCATTAGTGGATACTAGCTTGAAGTCCATGTTAGTTTCACACTCACATTTTGTGTTGACTTGCACATGACTCAGTGACAGTTAGCATGCTAATCGGTGAACGTTTCTCACGTCTCTGTATCGCCGTACAGTAAACGCTCACTGCATATTTCTCTGCACCCAAAAGATTATCCAAAGACATCTGTGCCAAAGCTCTGATCCCCGTCACGGCGGTGGTGCTGATGATGGTGCAGTTTTTGGGGCCAATAGATTAAAACCCTAAGCTATTGACCCATAACTAAAGTAATGTTTGAGCTCATAATCATCTTGTGGTAAGTGAAACCCACTTTGTTGGATTTATACCCGCAGCAGACAATAGAGAGGATCATTTGAACAGGGCTCCATGCTGAGCAGGTGGGAAGGGGGAGGGATACAAGCAAAGAATGGGGGGAGTGGGGGAGGCAAAAAGACTGATATCCACGGTATCCATGAGTCTGGGTGTGTCATTATGCACTTAAGCATTACCACTACCACAAATGGCGCAAGACATTTCTCAATTTAAATCTAAAAAAAGTGCCAAGGAGCATCTTCAGCGTCCTCTCGGGCTTCTCCCCATAGTGTCTGGCAGAGCGACTGCTCCAATACAGCGATGCAGAAAGGAGGATGCAGTTGGGATCCAGGCAATTTCATTACACCGAGTCAAGCTGTTTCAGTTCAGGATCCAGGCCTTTGTGCCGGTTGCCCGGCACTCAGAACTGGAAACATGGCACAAACAACATTATGTGTTATAGCAACTTCGCGCCGGGCCTTGTGATATGTCCATCTGCCGTGACTAGTGTTGCAGATCGTGCTGATGTCCCTGCCTCCCTGCCTGTGTTCCCTCGCCACCTCTCACTGAAGCTCTCCAGGTTGCACAACCGTTGAGCCGCAGAAAGCCTTACTGCAAACGGCTTCTGTTACTAAAAACAAACACGTTCTCTGTGCAGTTTTATTTTGGTGTAAAGAAGTTCTCACTGTAAGGACCAGCCTCCAGTGAGCTTTACAGCTGCATTCTAGCATGATGATAATGTAATTACAACTGTGTGTGTCTCACTGTGTGTGTGTGTCTGCACTTCCACACAGCAGGTCTTCTTCTGCAGCTGAGTCAGCACGATTCAAAGGTTTCTTTCTGCTTCTTCTGCTTTATTTTACAGCAACAAACATGAACTGTTTCGTTTCCAAGAAAAGATTTATGGAAACTATTTCTACATCTGATGTCTGCATGACCCAAAATCCAAACACCAGCATCCAAACCAGGCGAATAACAATGCGGGCCGCATCTCACTGAAAAACACAGGAGCTGATCTTCTGCTCGTCCTCTGATCTGACTTCATGTCGGCCCCCAGATTACAGCACCAAAGACTGCAGACGGCATCCTGACAAACTTTAAAATAGATGCTTCATCCTTAAATCTGAGTGAGCGAGGAATTCACAGCATCCATTTTCTAGAAAGTTTTTTTTTTTTTTGGAGGGGAGGCAGAATATTGTGAATGGGTTTATTGAGGTCGAATTACAGCGTCTTAAAGGCTAAGCTCTACAGCGACATACTGAGACACATTTTCATCTTGTGGATTATTCTTTCCTGGGGAGGGATGAACACATATTTGTAGCCAGATGATATTTGTGAAACATAAATAAACAAACACATGTCACTGAGTATAAGGGGGGGGGGGGGTTGTCTGTTTATGTTGGGGCACGGGGGGAGACGTGTGGTCCTGAAGAGCCTCCAGCTATCTGCAGAAAGCTGATTATGCTAAAGTCTGAGATTCAACTAGATAAGTTAATGTGTCTATTAATAAAGGAAGAACGGTATTAAAGAGTCACACGGCCGCTGCTCTGTGTTAACTTGGTACATAATCAGATAAGGTGAATCTTAGAAAGCAATAGTTATCTCCAGCATGGCGCCATGTGGTGATGACCGCAGTTCAGATGTTCCGGCTGAGGCGACACAATAGTGTTAATTTTACGGCTTTAGCGGTGTGATTGGTCAGCGCAGCCCGAGCCGCAGTCGTGCATTAATACAACCCAGTGGACCCAAATTATGATTAACATGAAGCCCTTAATGTTATCGGAGCTGTTCTTGTACCCACTGATAGCCGGGACGAGAGTCCTAATCCTGTGGATGCAGGCACAAAGAGCTGCAACAATGCAGCTGTATCCGTGTGATTTAACCACTAATTAATCCTGACCATTCACAGTGATGCAAAAGGAGAAGAAATTTACTATTTTAAGCATGTAAGTACAATCCACACTCCATTACACTGCCTAATGCACACTGAGACAGCTGACACCTTAGTCATACTTTTGAATGCTGCAGCCTTTTTTATTAATTTTAACGTTTAGCACTGCGTCACAGGTGAACAGCCACATTCAGTAGTAATGGGCAGATTGTTTATAGTGGTCCTGAAGTAGATTAAAGAAAAAACTTCTGAAAGCAGGTCCATAAAAATCATAAAGCCTTTCTGACCATTTTCCATTCATGGCTGCTATTTTTAGAGGAAGTCCTCTTACGACAACTTCTACTGAGCGCTCTTCATTATGGACCTGAGATTTGTGGAGGGAGCCAACGTCAGCCTCTGCTTCAAACTGACCCGAATTTCATGTGAAGTATCATCAGTGGTGATGAGAGCCGGGCTTCCAGCTAATACTCAAAGGTTTCAGCTGAAGAGGGCGCAGCTTCAAGCCCAAAGGCAGCACGTCAGGCCGGGCGCACGCTCATCGATTTGTTCGAAATTCGTTCATCAAGTTGAACAATTAGAATTCGGTCCCACAGGCTGAGACTTCAACGTGAACATCATGATGTGAAACGTCTTGGAGAGAAAACAACCTAAATTCTGTCACGTATCTCATGCAAACTCACACTGCACTGGAGACAGAGTTTCAGTTTTGCTTACACCCTGGACCGCTCGCAGATTAGTCTCCCTGCAACTCTGTACAAAGCGCCTTGAGGCGACTGTTTGCTATACAAATAAAGTTGAATTGAATTGAATTGAATCTGCTGCGACCGGTTGGAGCTGAGGGGAGAGAGGACAAAAGACCCACAGTGGGTTTAAGTGGGTTTATTCTGGGTGTGCGTTAAAGTCTCCTAGACTCTTGGTGTTGTTGGATTACCACAGTGTTCAAAAGCCTGATTTTAAAAAGCCTGAATTATCGGGCAGAAAACGATGATGCTTTCAAATATTGTACAATAAATCAGCGATCTCTTCTTTCACAAACTAGTCCTACATCGATGGTCCAGCGACAGCAAGTACCGCCGGTGCTAATGTGGTACTTCAAGTGATAGCCATCATTAGAAGTTAAACCTTTAAATGAACAGGTCACAAAAAATGAGCCCCTGTGCCACCCGTCAGTGTGACTGAAGAGGGCACTTTGTTACCATAATCAGCAGGTAGCGCATCAACTATCAGGCCATAACTACGGTCTTTCTCTCCCCAGCTTTGACTCTAATGTATCTCCAATGTCATCAATGGATGAAGCTCATTTCTGCTTTATGTTGGAGTAAGAGGGGAGAGAGGCACATTTCATTTGCTGCTGTAATGACATAAACATCAATCTGTCTGAACTGCTGCTTAAATGACTGTGTAACCTTTACAGCACTGTTAAAGAAAGATGTATAATTTCTGCATAAAAAGAGAAGCAGAGGTAATAAAAAGAGGAGTCTAGCTGATGCACTTTCACTTTACTGGACCTGCACTCTTTTTTACGCGCAGTCAAAAAGTCGCAGCCCAGGAGTCACTTTGCAAAGACTGGCTGATTTTCCCTGCTCCTAAGCTACTCGCTGAATTTGGACAGATTTAAAAACTGCTGGGAACAACAACAGATTGAGGGCCATAAAAAGTAGGATAAAGCCTTTATTACCCACTGACATCCCCCACATAATGGAAATATTTTACAAGGCCTTCCATTTATGGACCTCTACCCACTATAAATTATATTATGCAAGAAACATCATCATGACCACTGGCATTAACTACCTTATATTAAATAGGTTTCCAGAGGGAAGGATTGACTTGCTATATGTAGCCTGGAACAAAATTCAATCTGCTGCTATGTTTAATGCCACATTTTTTATTATCTCGCGAGCATATGTTGGAATGGCTACAGATGATGAAGCTTGCTGCTGGGCAAAGTGATCGTCAGTGCTGTTTTTTCCTTTTTTAAAGCACTCCTAATAACAGGATCCGACAAATTGTTTGTGACCTTTGTCAAGGTTTTGCTGGAAACACAGTGGCCAGCAGTAGCAACTGAGCTAGCCTGCGGCGTGTGTGAATATGCAAAGCTCTCCTATTTTTTCTCCTCTTTTTTTGTGCAAGGTTTCAACATGAAAACGTGAAATTGTTTGGAAACATTTTGCCTCGCAGGGCCTTCACGGAGAGAAGCCACATAGAGCTGAGCTATGCAAGAATGTTTGATGCAGCTTCCTTAGTTGAGCATATGCCACATTGTGTTTTCGGGAGGCTGTGTTTGTGCGCAGGCCTTTTTCACAGCGCTGCGACTCTGGCCATAGGGAGGAAGGGCCGGTCAGGGACAGCAGCTGTGCGGCCCTCTGTGAGCATCACGGCATGCATGACCTGGCCAAAAGCACAAGGTAAGCATAAAAAACGACCAACAATGCAGTGCAGCACAGATCTAACAAATCTTCCATGTCACTCATGTTGTTCACTGGAAATGACACAGTAGGAGAAACGCGTGGGTCAAAAGGGTCAAAGAGAAATGCATAAGCAGTTAAACACACAGTAGCCAGGAGGGAAGAGGCTTAATGGAGAGATCAAGGCTGCAGCTCACTGAGGAAGGAGGGATAAAACGGAGGTGGTGAAGAACGGACGGGGTGGGGCAGGTGGTAGGCATGGGCAGGGGGACGCTGGTGCATCTGCCTGCGGCAATGGTATTGACGGACATATTTCCCACAGCTCCGTGTCACGGCAGGATCATCGCACATGATTACGGGGGGGATCAGCGTGATCGGCTGTCGCTGATTTCGCTGACATCTGTCGGTGAGGTGATACAAGCTGTGACAAGGATTGCCCCAGACATGAAATCTTGAGCAGCTTTTGAGCCGAGGCTCCTTGTACTCTCGGGAAGAGAGACAAAGTGTCTCCTTGTGCCATCGAATTCAAAGAGGAAGTCCTTCTTCCTCAGCTTGCAGGAATCCCACACTTTTGTCCTGAATACGGCACCAATAAGAACTCTTGCATACAACTGGATTTTCATGGATTATATATCAGACGTCTGCTAACTTCCCACTTTTCTCTGTATCCTTTTCTATTTTGTAGGCAACCCAGAAAAGTGATGCTTCACAGATTTACATCACAACAGCGCGGCGTTATTGAGAATTTAATAATTTAACAAAGATTCTGCAAATCAAAAGGTTCAGCAGGAAAATGTGTTATTAAAAAAGGAATAATCCATCCAAGATCTTTTTTCAGCTGATGGGATTTATCAAGTAAATGGCTCAGTTCTAATCCCGTTATGTATAAGCATATTATGCAAGTATAATGCACTGTATATCTTACAGTATATCCATCTGCGCGGCCAACTCTATATAATGATCAAGACATGCAACCGAGAGCCTGGAAAAATGTCTCCCCTGCATATCTTTGTGTTCTTAGACAAATGTTGTGCTGAATAAAGTACAGCACCTCGAGGGTTAATGTGTGCATGCCTCTTACAACATGTCTGAACAGTGAGAGCGAAATAAATTCACACATAATCCACTGATTGAGTGACCTTTACTGAAACCAATATCTGCTGGCTTCACAAGATGGATTATTCATCCCGAGTAATTGCACGGTTCATAACAATGAGATTCGGATTAAGGAATTCATTATGTTTGGAGCAGAGAACAGCTTGTGTACAATTACCTTCAAGTCCAGCCCAGGAGATAAAAATCATTTCCTCAATATGCAGAGCTGGGACTGCTTTGATGTGACCCTCATCGCAGCACGGGCACAGAAAATGATCTCCCTGCTAAATCCTCTCTTCATTTCATCTCAGAGATTTGAGGGAAATTCTTAAACATATGGCTTAAATTGTTGGTGATGTCTGGGCAGCGTGTCATCTGGGGCAGGAGACTCAGCCCGTCCTCTTTTTTTTTGATGCAAGCTCTATCTTTGATTAAATGTCAGACTTTCACTGTCACATATGCTGCAAGAAAATCCTCTTCTTCCTCAGAGGCTCCTTCCAAGAAAAAGATCTAAACTGCGCTTTGACCACGATTAAGACCTCAGACACAACGCTGCCATTCATGGAATGACTCATCCTGGAAGCTGAATTCGACAGAGCGATCGACAGAAGAGCTTTGACTTCTGAAAATGTTTTGTAGTACATCTTTTTTTTTGTAAATGGACTTCAATCCAAAGATCATTGAGCACAGACTCAGTGAGTATCCAGGGAGTGTAAAATACCTCTGAGATATAATTAGTTAGCTTCAGGAGAGCTAAAGGAGGACTGAATGAAATGATTTGATACATTTATTCAAGTTTTTAAAAACATATTTTAACATTATTAAAAATATTAAATGAATATTTTTAATATTTAATATTATTTTTTAGTATGTGAGCTTTCTAGCTACTGCAGCAGCAGTACAGAGAAATTACAGTCAAATCCATTGAAATATTCCAGCAGCGGTGACATGAGTGCAGTGCAGCTGTAAGCACTGATACACACAGATGAGCAACACATCACCAAACAGGCAACATAGTAGTTAGAGACAGGACGCTGGGCCTCATGCACAAACAGAGGCTACACACAAACCAGTGCAGGAACATTTCAGGAACAAATCCGTGACTCATCGATATTTTCCGGCCTGTGTTTGAATGTAACAGGATTTTTCCATCTTTAACATTGTCTGCGTCTCAGGGAAAGCCTCGGTCATTGCAGCCGCCATTGTTTTTTCCTTTTCTGTCCCAGGGAAACATTTTGGAAAGACGAGCCTTTCCACACTTCCTCTTTGGACACTGTTCTTCCAGTTTCTTCAGCTGGAAATTCTCCTGCTTGTTTGTTCAGGTTTCTCTCTTCCAACAGTGTCACCTCTTTTCTCCGCACGATGGCCCTGAGAAATCGAGGTTTGTCAGCAGGCCGCCTGCAGACAGGGAGCGCAGTGCTTTTGATTTGGAACGATTGGGATTCACTAACATTAGCGAAACTGGCAGGTGGATGATGGCAAACGTCTGTACGAACAGGGTAAGAACGTTTCCATGCACGCATGTCATTAGTGAGGCAAAGTTAACATCCACTGAGTAAAAAAGGATTTCAGATCTCTTTCTCAGGAGCCGAGCTGGGACGAACTCTCCACCATCATTAGTACTAACCCTGTTGTTCAGCCCCTAATTACTGCAGTTTAAATCACCCCCCTCCCCCCCCCCCCCAAACCGGCAGCAGTACATAACTGCTGGTGCAGCCAGATTCATATAAAAATGTTAATTTTCTCAATCATTTTCCCCTGAAAATTATGACCGATCATTCAGCTTCAGTCCAGTTCTCTGACTCGTCACCTGATTGTTGGCTGACGGCCTGAAACAGTCGCAAAACCCCGAATCAGAACCAGAACCAAGATGATGTAAGACTGACCGCACCTCCGCAGGTTTGTCAGGACTATTAAACATATTTGACACCCAACGGTCACGCCTGCTTTTACACTCATAATCAAGACAGGCTGCTCTCTGACCTTCAAAGACAGTGTAAATGTGAATGAATTATAATATTTGTGGGGCGAGCTGCGGCACTGAACTCCATTGCTGACTCCAAATGCTGTGAAAACAATTTAAACATGAATCTTTCCATTAACGGGCGGGCGGAACAAATAAAGACTTAATGTGCACACGGGGCTGAACAACAAACAGCTCCGCTGATAAACGTGGGGACGGTTACATTTAGAGAATTTCAGAAATCACCGGATAAAAGAAATACTTTTAAAGCTCATCTCATTAATATTCATAAATGAAGCAGGCTTTTTAACTTATTGATCCACTGATTGAGAAACTCATTATGTGAGAGTGATGATTAAGGCTTCTTTCAGGCTGTTTATACGACCGGTCCTTCACATAAATAATGTCACCCTGCTTTACCGCCAGAAATGTTTATGACAGATTAAAGGCCAGCATCCAACTGCACTTTCATTCCAGTTATTTTTGTTTTAATGCATGCGTGAATCAATTAATTCTGTCATAAAAGGCCACCATAAACTGTGTGCAGAAGTTAATGAGTCTGGCATTACCACATCATTACACCAGCTGGCATAATGGAGCATGTGTTGTTTGTCATAATATATGCTGCCACGCTTAACAGTCATAAATGGTTTGGATTGGTAAATTTCCCTTTTCTGTTTGATGACACAGACTAAAGACGTGCACGCGCTTCCACACAGGTGTACGTACGGTACAGGTGACTCAGCAAAGGAAGCCTGGAGGTTCCAACCGCTCGTTATCAGGTAACGATCAAGAAACTGCACCGATTATGTAAATATAGAGATAAACTGCATATTTTTAAATGTAACACAGGTCACTGCATTTCAAAACAACTGTGAGCCAAATGTGTCCACCTTCACAGTATATTATTAGCAGTATTAGTATTTCTGTAGGTATTTATAATCACTTGCACGCGCATTTTTTATCCCGGTCCTTTATATTCAGCCTTGTAGGTGATGAACAGACCTGTGTTTTATTTGTGTCAGAGGAGGCTGTATATGCAACTTACTAACTAGCTAAACTAACTGCAGTTAGTTCAGCCGGAGGGCCACAGGCCACACAATGTCTGTGTGAAACACTGCAATGAACCTGTTCTGGGAGCTCAGCTCAAAGTAAAACACACAGTCAGCAATATTTTTGTCTCATTCTGAAATGATTTAGTCGAGTACTGTGAACTTGTTTTGTGTTGCTGAACGAGCACCCCCCCCCCCCCCCAGCTCTGCAGCTTTAGGGTTTTGCTCCCTGAGGTGAGAATCACACCTTTCTCTTTGCCAGCAGTTTTTTCTTGAGCTGCCTACACTGACCTGCAGCTCTTGGGTCTGAAAGGACTTTCATCTTGATGCCTTTCTGTGCCAACTACATTTAGAAGGTGCTGTCCACAGATGTAAAGCCTGTATGACTGAATATGAGGACATCCATGCAGCACATCCACCCAGGGTTGTGGAACAGACTGAGGCCTTTCCCATGCTCACATTGGCACCTGCAAGCTTTGGGGATGCACATTTCTTGCAGTAGCAGAGGCATAAAATGCACTTCCATCCATTCATCCTCTTACAAGCAGTCTGCAGCTCACTGAGGGGGGAGGAGCCCAGCCTGTCTCAAGGTCACCAGGCCCTTCACCACAGTGGCATGATGGGTAGCTCTTGCCTGTGCCAGCCAGTCAGCCAGCCAGGAACTGCTCTGGTTTGCCTGGCCAACATTACCTTGACTGAAAGGAGGAAAGGAGGCACCGGCAACCCCTGCCGCTCGGTAACTGGTACCAAATGGTGCCTCCCCTCTGGGGTCCTGACCTCCGAGCAGGCAGAGTCCCAGGACACCTCAGAGCTGAGCTGGAGGATGGGCAGACAGCTGTCTTCTGTCACTAGGTCCGTGGACCTTGAAGATCATTGTTCGCCGCATACACAGTCACTCAGAAAAAGACCTGCTCAAAAATCAGGACACTACAATTACAAATTCACTTCCATCCATCCATCCATTCGCTTCCGCTTATCCCTTTCAGGGTTACAAATTCACTTATGTTTCTATTTTTAAAGCTAACTTTATTGCTTTACTTTCTAGTTTCAGCATCAATACTGGACTGAGACAAAGACGCCACGAAAACTGTCCACAAATAAGGAGCCTGCAGCATGATGTATGGCATTAGGAGCAAAATGTATTAATTACCAATTTATCAAGCATAAACTTTTTTCTCTGAACTTCTTTGCTGTTCTTTTCTTTGGGCATATTTAGCTTATTCACATTCAGCAGTACAACATCAAAAATAAAACTTCATATTTTAAAAAGTGACTGTATTAATTATCCAGTTTCTCTGCATAAATAAAGATTAAAAATCATCAAGAGTCTCTAGATTCATGTAAATCACTTCAAATCTGTCTGAACAATTAATATAAAAAACAACTGAGTGAAACAATGACATCTTTTTTAATTCTTAATTATTAATGAATTAATATCACTTCCTGTTCTGCTACCTTTGCCTGTGAAGCCAGTGAGACTCTGAGGAACAATGTTATATGGATCTTGATGGGGAGAAGCTGCATAATTAATTTGTATATTCTAGCATGACAGATGTTTGATTTTGGCCGTAAAAGTAATTAATAAGAGAGTGGAGGGAGAGGCAGATTGCTGGAAGATTATTTATGAAGACTCCTCACTGAGCACGTTAGAAGTACTGCAGGGGGGCTGTGTGTGTGTGTGTGTGTGTGTGTGTG